>CM026188.1:13625702-13664541 GCA_014825925.1 Bombus breviceps | reverse complement strand
CGAGACGCTAATGACAATGATCCTAGGTTCAATAACGAATCCGCGGTCAAAGGGATAATAGATGTATGTTCTCACACACTCTAAGTCCGACTCTTGGTTAACAAAACGTGGAATATTCGTAAAGACGTTATTCTTTCTCGCCGATGAGATCGTACAAGAGAATGACTCTCCGTCGCGATGATGCCCCAGAGGAGAGCTACGACGGGGTGTGTCTAAGGGCACGAGATCATCGGATTCGTGGAGCGGTGCTTTTGTTCAGAAGGTGAGGGAAATCGACGTTGCTGTTAATTGGTCGATTTCCATATCGGCGGTTAGAAAAGGATGCTAGCCACCCTTGAGGGAGAGAGTTGCTAGCGGCAGCGTCTTACGCGAGAATAAAAGATTTCTCGTATTTCTCCGCAGTCGATGACAGATTTATGGGCTGCGAAGATTAAGACTATTTGTCAGTTTGAAGAGCCTCGGCTAAATAAATTCTAAGATCTATAGCGGGCCGCGGGACAGAATCCGTTGGAGTGTTTACAGTCGCGCGCCGCCGCTAGGTTCTTTAAAAGAGAGCTATACGGTAATTCTATAACTTTGTTTCGGCAAACGTTTATCCCTTGACCGCGGCTACGTTGGCGGCTGGTTGTCGCCTCGAGCCCAAGCTCACCGTCATAAATCTCGAATAAACACGGTCGGATTGAATTACAGTTATTTTAATTATGGCTATGGTAAAATCCGGATTACAATATTACAGGATTTTCCCCAGGTTCCGAAGAGAGGCTCCGGTGTTCTTTCATCTCCGACATATATTTAGTTAAAAAATATGTTCGCAGTCAAGGGGTTCCTATAATGTTTAACACAGCGTATATCTCATTTAATATAACCAATATCGTCGATATAATTCTACTAAATTATAAATTCTGCTGAATTATAAATGGCTTTCACTTAATTGCCTTACATAAAGCTTTGATGCTCGATACATATAGAGAGTTGGGAAATTAATTAATGCAAAGGTAATTGTACAGGTTGAACAATGTTGCGGTGCATCATGCATCGATGCCTTGGTTTCATGACATGTTACAATCTATAGATCTGCATCGGCGAATCGGTATCAAAACCAACTTTTATCGATGGAGAAATCGGGATATCAAATATAATTTTGTAGGAAATAAATTTCCCTCGTTCGATTCTTCATAAATATGCGCATGCTTGAGAAATTGCTTTGCTGAATAATTGGTGTGAAATTGCAGTATTAATTTTTAAATCTTCCTAACTCTTTCCGGTGGCTAAAAATCTTAGGGATACAAGAGATCTGTCTTCTCGCACGAACTGCATCTCTCATCATTGTACTTTGTGTTTCGATCCATAGGAGAATTTTATCCAACAGATGTTGAAAAACAGAATCATCCATATGCAAATATTTTCTACAATCAGCCGATTCATTCGTTCTTTGGTCTTTCCAATAACGAAAAATTAGACGATTTTCTTCTTTCAGTTAACCATCTTTTCGCCCATTTCTTCCTAGCATTTAATCCTTTATTTCTTACGTACCTTCAACGTACCTTCTATTAATCACGATAATAATGAAGTTGAAAAATAATCAGACATTTCGAAATACGTGTTTCAAAATTAGTATCACGCCACAAACTGAGAAGAATCGGTAATGAGGAGGTAAACTGATGCAAATTTCATGGAACCTAAGTGTCGATGCATGCATCGCAATACGTTTCAACGCGAAGAGCGGGATTAAGTCATTAAGAATGGCTTATGTCCTGTAAATATCCTTTAAACCTTTATTCGACGATGCAAACTACTCATCTACTCATCTACTCATTATACAAATTATAATTATATCTATTACAGCGACTGAACTATTTCGTTGAACGCTTTGCAACGAAAACAAACAAAATTTCTATAAAATAATGTTCGTCTATGTTCTAAATGTTCTAGATGAAAGATTGTCTTCTCATATGTATTGGCCTATTGCATTTGATACAGGAATTTTATGCTGTACTTTTTATAACTATACTCACAATAGTATTCGAACACTCTTAGAAGTTTTCTATATATATATATACACGTTATACAAAGTATTTTGAAATATCACTGACACTATAACAAGACACGACTATAGTGACTGTATTGAAAAAATTTGGAACGAATCTGAAAATGCATAGAAAAATTAAAAAATTTCAGTATTGTAGTGTAAATAAAGATACATGGTATTATAAAAAAGAAGAACTTAATATTATTGCTATTATTAGTACTATTATATTATATTGACACTATTAATACTATTCCCGTTTTCAATTTACTGCATGGAAGCTGGGAGATATTCTGTAATGTTTAGCGTTGTAAGGTAATCGTACGATATTCGATTAAACGTCGGGGATGAATAGCTGCATTCCACTTAACCTGTCTACTTGCTGATCCCACAGGGACAAATCAAAACTGGCTTCATGACATTTTCAATTAGAGAGAGTGAATGTGTTTCTCTGCATATAAGTCTGTACATACCGTGTACATAACGATATTATCAACGAAATAAGAAAAATGAAATTTCCATAATTTTTACCTTCATCTGAAGATATTTCAATGAAAGTAATATCAACAATTTTGATACTTGAATTAATTTGATTTACACCGGCAGATATGTAGGCCAGCAGATCAGCTGATGGAGATTTATCCCTATTTCATTTACACTTTCCATTCTAAAGCTAACGAATAAAAGTCAACGAAGCAACGCATGCGTCCACCGAGAATACACGCACGTATTGCAATTTTCCTCTTCCATGAATATCTCAAATGTACATATGAACTGTTCAGAAGCCACGTTGTTTAACTCCATAAATTGAGAAGCAGGAAAAAGTGATGGTGTAAAGTAATGGTGAGAATTAAATATTAATTCCCAAAATATTTTTTTATATCTATTTTCCTACATATCAGTTTGTTATGCACAATTTATTTAAAAATTGGTATTGCGACAAATTGCTAATCTTATTATGCGTAGGTCTTTGTTTCTGTGAATTAATGGGTTACGCAATTTCTAAACAAAATGATTATATTTCTGTGTAGAGGATGATTGGTACGTGAGGTTTAAAGGACGAAATTGCTCGTTGTCGAAACCGTCGAATATATTTAAAATAATAAATTAATGTACAGCCGTATACGCGAGTCGTTAGTACATAGTATAAATCGCAACATAAAATCGCGGATAAATACTCGTGAGATAGTCGGAGATACTCGGAGATACTCTGTGGATACTCTGTTAGATAGTTTTAGATAAACTCGTGATATTCGGAGATACTGTGTCGCGCGATTAACTACTGATAACTGATTGATAACTGGTTGCTAACTGATAGATACTCCGTATGTACTCTACCTGTTCGCGATCGCGTCCGTTTATTCATACTGGTCGGGGGGAAGTCGGAAAATTTGAATTCGTCTTCATTCGACGGTTGCATGTAGCGGCGACATTGTTTATTTATCAGATTATTTCTCAGATTTTTTTAACATAATATCTTATCTACATAACTGCGAAATAAAAATGATTAATATCATATAATACATTCAACTCTATTCAAACACGCGATGATCATTTAACATTTAAAATAACATAATGACCGTTTGAATCATTCTTCACGGTTTAAATAAGATTGTATTGGAATTTATCTTCGTCAGCAATGTTAACAATTTACCCGCAATACCTTAACAATAATTCAGTACTTTAACACGGTAAAGTTGGAAAATATACACGCGGAGAATTTACGAGGTTTAAGCTTAGAAGTTTGCATTCTTCCTACACATATACATATGTACATATATAGTCGATCAGGAAACACTGTACCTGGCATACGCTCCTTAAATATAAAATATTATGGTAAAAATGTGTTATTAAAATGTAACACAAACCATTCATTTTTACCTTTAGTAGGGGGAAAAAAAGAAAAAGAAAAAGAAGAAAGGAAGAAAGGTATAAAATATAATTTTGTACAATTTACCTAGGTATGTTTGTTATATCTAGAGAAAATTGTAAAAAATAGGGGGCTTAACGTTACATTAACATCTTGTGACTCCTAAGTGAGCGTCAATAATATTCTGCTATCCTTTTGGTGTCAAAAACATGAAAGTTTTGTGAACTAGGTATTTCAATATCCTTTTAGAAATACATAAATAGCAGTTGTACCGATATGTAGCTATAAAAGAAATTTTATGACAAAGTGCGTTTTTCTCTGGTAAGTTGTAATTTAAAGGGTACGAAAGAAAATGTAGATATTGATCGTGAATCAAGACTTTCAAGAGTTTTAAGCTTCGAATGCTGTTCGAAGTGATTCAGACGTGTCACCACATTGTCACATATCATACAGATCCGAAGCGATTCGGACTGTTCTAGATTCCATCGCTAAGTACAGCAGATTAGATTGATCGCGATATCTGTTGTTGTTCTTAGCGTATTATGCTAAATGTATTTGTGCATTGTGCTATAACGGCTGGCTTAACGACTTCTTCTTCGCTTCGACCATCGAGCTAGACTAACTAACCTAACCCTGTACGTGACTCGTGAAAATTTAAAGTAAAATTCCAACATTGATTGTCTTCCACCGAACGGAAGAAAAATCCAATCAGCATGCTCGTTAGATATATCGCTCATACCGTTCCACGCGCCTAAAGCGCGCCTATGGCGAGGAAAGGATGGGCGATATAATAGACTGGAAGCTCGTTTACCGAACAGGTTTGAGAGACAAGACAGTTCGGATTACCGAGCAGTTCCGATAATAGTGGTACGCTGGATAGCTAACCCGTGTATCTCTTCTTACTAGTTTTACGATTTCAATTGTTCTTTCTTCGATACATTGAAATTATTTCGAACAAAAACAATTGATTGGACACTTTATAGATCCTAGATGACTTTACAGATCCAAATTTTGAGTAGACTTCTTAGAATGCCCTATCTCATTTATCCTCGAACTTTCTAAGAGAATTTAGATTAAAATTCTGTCAAGATACAATTATTATTATAATTTACTATGTTACTGTAATTCTTTCAAATAATTGTAAGAAATCTTCGTTCTAACAAAACATATATCGTATACCATTATACTACGTATACTACGTATATTGTATACTAATACTTATAAGGAATACTTAAACCCGGATGACGAACAAACACTGCTTCTAATTTCGCATACAAATTTACATAACGACTGACTTCACTCTTACGTGCGACTGAAATTAAATTCAAGAGCTGCTGTACTCTGAAGAATATTAAGTAAACTATTACTTAGCGATTATTAGCTATTTAACTTTGAAGAATATTGAATTGTCTAACGTGTGCATTTCACATGGTCATAAAAGGAGCGAAAGTAAAACATCATAGGGGAAAAGCCCGAAGTAAAACAAAACAAACGTATATCTTCTTCTATCTTGCCTAACCGTTTTTCATCCATATTTTTCGATAGCGAAGGTATCGTAATCAATATCATGAGAATGCAATTTATATTTAAAATAAATGTTAAAAATAATTTTATTCACACAGTTATAAGGAGTAATCAAAATCTTTAAATCGAAATAATTTCCTATCTACTTAATGTTTCCTCCGTTATAAGATTCACTTTGAATCAAAATCTTTATTTTCATAGAATACGTTTTTTATTTATGTACGCAAATTTATGTACACGTTCGATACAGTAACGTTCTAATATGAAAGAAACTTAATTACGAGAAACTTGATTGAATGAGAAGTATCGGTTTCCAGCGCTCAGCTATCCTCACAATGCTATTATATAGCAATGACTGTATTAAAACAATAAAATCAATAAATAATATATCTAATAATGTAATATAAAGTGTTTATTAAATTTCAATCTCACAGTATAGAAATTGGTCTTGGTTTCCAAAAATATCTTGAATATCCATATTCTCGTTAATTCACATACTCAAGTGTCACTAAAGAGTCTATTTGCCAACTTACATAATACAATCTCTAATATAAATCTTTTATTTTCCAACTTCTTGCTTCTACATTAATAATATATTTAATAATATACATATACATAGTACAAGCAATTAATAATAACTTAGAAATTAATTAGAAACAACTGTAATGTATGGAGTTAACCCTTTCATTACTGGAAATGTACCTGAGTCCTGTGAAATTCGTGTCCATGCTGATCCCGTAAAGGTTTACGGATTCCGCATAGCGTATAATCAGTCGATAGCAAAATTTATCGCACACCATTCGTCTTATCACAGGAATATATATTCAGCAATTAGAGAGTTGAATCTTTGAAGCTTTTAATCGCATGGATATAAATGCTCACTCGAATCGTGAATCGAGCTAAATCCATCACAAGATTAAGAAAATGAAAGTTCTTTAAGAGGAAAAAGGAGAGAGAGAGAGAGAGAGAGAGAGAGAGAGAGAGAGAGAGAGAGAGAGAGAGAGAGAGAGAGAGAGAGAGAGAGAGAGAGAGAGAGAAAGCAAAATTAAACATTATTTCAATTAATTTTGTATTTAGACAACAGTCACTCATTTTTCAGAAATTTAAATGAGAAGCAGAATGACGTACCTAATATGTGACTGAATCTGAATATTTTATTATTTCTTGCTTATTACTTTGGTCATTGAACAATTTTATTTTTCTATTATTCTCGGCCATGGTGTTAATATAACGTGTTTCTGTTAAAAATCTCCTGATTATTGTTTATATAGAATAAACTAAATTGCTTTTTACTAATACACGTAGTTGAGTCGATTCAGCCTATTTAGCAAAATCTATAGAATATAGTAGTATACATATAGCAGTACACAATATATTAATATACAATTTTGTCTGAAAGTTGTAGAAAAAATGCTGTAGTAGTATCATCATATATTATTATGACGGTGAACCTTTTCAAAATAATTGTACGTGCATCTGCATAATGACCATATTTACTATGCAGAGTGTGTGGTAGCACAGGATGGTGGATTTAAGGGATGCTTCTACGATTTGAAATGAAACGAAAAAATCATAAAACCATAGTAACCGTTCGTTTAAACACTTTGTGGAAATATGTCATTTGGTAAAAATCAATTTTTATCTAAGTGCAAGTCAGTTATCGATATGTCTGAAAGAAATTTTTCAAAAAAATGAGATGATTGGAAAATATCAATTTTTATTTGTTATAATTATGAATACCCATTATAAGCGATTAAATTTTTTTTTTTAGTTACGAACAATATCGACGACAAACGTTCTTTACGATTACATTTGATCTATTGTCAAATGTATCTTCATACCGTTTTTTTATGTAATAAAATATATAAGCTATACAATTAATGTTTGTTATATTATCAATGAACATGTACAAAATTATTAATAATGTTAATAGCAATTAACAATAGCCGGATGTAAGCAAAAATAATGTTTGCCCATCGATAATAGTTATCGGTAACTAAAATAAAATTCGGACCATCGGTAATGATTATACTGGCAACCATGAAAAATTCCGGTCATTTATATTAGTTACTGATAATTTAAAATTAAATTTCCGTCGTTGATAATGGTTATTCGTGGCCAAAATAAAATTCCTATCGACAATAATTACGTCTTATCGAAAGAATGTTTACCCATTCATAACGCTTATCCGTAACCAAAATCTTGAAATTAAGGATACCAACTCTTATGCCATGGCTTCTAAAATTTGTCGTACGACAATTACAATATCTGGGAAAAGTTGTATTTCAGGTTTCGTTTATTATTTATTGATAATAGGGCAAATAATCAGCGAAACTTCTCTATATGACAAATATAGAGCAGCGTAAAGCAAGGGACCACAGTAATCATCAAACTGATCAACACATGTTCGCCAGTATACTTCTATATATCGCAGAGAAGAAAACTATAACATTTGGCACGCTATGGTAGACAACGATCCTTGCAGCTTATATTAAACAAGTAAATTACAGTAAAAAAAGTAAATACAGTAAATAAAATTGGTCCCTCGTACAACATATCCTCATAGATTACCACAACGTGTTGCGACGCGGTTAAGATTTTGTAGTGCGTAACATTCTATTTCACAATGTCACCGCTATAGTAAAACAACTATGATACAAACCCATCATGTAGAAGTTACTTCGCGTTTAACCCGCGAATTCAATCAACGGCAACGCGCCAACAACAGATTAAACATTAATCCTACCTAGACACAGAAATTCATACGAAAATACTAAAGTTCATGGAATTTCAGAGTAGAGATTTAAAAAGGCAAAAGCAATAAACACAACGTATGCTATAGGTATATGGACATAGCACGTATAACATATAATGCATACGAATTTATTCATAATTATTCAAATTTTCCCTGTGAATAACTTTCATTTGAGAATAACCAATAAACAAGAAGATGGAAACTAAAACTCCATGATTCATGCAGGTTGCACGAAATAAATCCACTGGATAGTGGAAAACCCGCATAAGGGAAGACGAGAAAAAGAACAAACGCAGTCGTCGGATGAAACGAGTTATTTCACGTCGCGTCCCCTGAGCCGGTTAATATTTAGTGAGATTAGATCGCATAAATTTCCTGGATTGCCAGTGTAACAAAACCGAGTGAGGTTTGTATGTAACGTAATTTACATAGGAGACATATATTTCCACTCGTTTATCGCAACACTTGTGATTGTGCTCGAGTTTAATTATCCTTGAAACCCATTCAAATCAGCAATGTTTGCAATCGTAAATCCTTATGAAAGCTCCCATATAATACAACTTTGTCGATCGAGTTGTCTCAGCGTCAAATAATTATAATTACAAGACCTTATTAATACATTGTTGGCCAACTATATTATGCAAAAACTAATTGACGCCACCGGCTATTTCATGTAAAAGTTAACACCTTCACTTTGTGCATGAAAACACGAATTTACCGATCGATAACGCTTGTGCATGAATAACGAATACACAAGTTTATTCGTCGTACAGTTGAATAATGTGTTAACATCTGCTGCGACTCTGATTTTACATCAGTATCGTCCACACGTCCCGAACGTGCCACAATTTCTATAACAAATATGATTTGCACTGGGATGACAATTTCGCAATCCGATTCGTTCATGAAGTTCCTATTTCTTGCGAGTTCCTGAGTTCGTATTAGGTTTCTTAAGTAAGGATCCTCTAGGAAGGTGAAACGCGCGTGTTTAGCCTAATGCACCTCTCAAATAGAGTTGGTTCACGTCGCGTATATGTATCCTGCCAGGTCATTAAATCCTGGCTTACCTAATCATCAGAACTATGGAAGTTTCGGAGTATGCAGAAGCTATATAGAGTCCGTTCGACTCATATGCACAAATGGATCTAAAAGCAGATTTCTTCTAAAAGAATAAAAAGGAAACGTAGTAAATGAGAGGCTTAGTTTTCGAGAAAATCGAGCTTGCGAGTTTGTCAAGTATACTAGAATGTGGCTAATTACCGGCTGGGTGCGAGTAAAGAATCAGGAGGCTATTGCACATGCGAAGGTAAATTAGAAATGTGGAATAAATTTCGCCCAAGACTTTATTTTCAGGAGAATAAGGTTTGAACGGGTCTAGTTAAGAATTGGCCTGACACAGCTGTATAATTTTCACATTTATTTCTCTCGTCTCGCAAAAAATGTTATTCCACATTTCCAACTTTCTTTCACACGTAGAATAATCTGTCCAGTTCAGAATCATCCATGTTCAAGTATACTTGACATGGTATCTGGTTTGTAGATTTTTACGCAACTTCATACTCTTATAAATATAAATAAAAAGTGGAATCTAAGCAAAGATTTGTTTCACCTATTGAATATTATATTTGTATACTGTATCTTGAATATTTTGTGTAAGCTCTGTGTGTACGTTTGCATCCTCAAATTTTTTGCATAAATGCATACGTTGAATGTATTAAATTTCCCATAAAAGAAACAATCCACTGATACATTTTATTCCGGGAATACAAAGATTTCATTGTTAGTTTTGAAGGAAATGACACGAATGCGTATACCCTGATAAAAGAGTTGCAACGTAGCTTGAGATAACTCAAGTACAAGCGTTCGAGGAAGTTAGAAATGAAGCTCGACCTGGAGATCTATTTTTCGTTTGACTTCGTATGGTAAGTGACGTGAAGATTATCTTCAGAAACTGACGGATTTTGAATATACGAATGCGACAATTCAACGATATCGTCGAAAGGGACTTGATCCCGATTCTACAGTACAGCTGATGTACAAAGCATAAACGCTACAAAGGGGACTGGAATCAGATTTTGCAGAGTGTCAACGTAACGTCCTAAGTGGAGTTTGGAACAAGCAGTAGAGCTACAATATATTCCGGCTGTGAGTCCGGTTGAATAACAGGAACAAGCGGGCTTGAGGCGATTTCTTATGAAAACATAAGAAGAAACTATATGATAAAATTTTGTCGTATGACACTTGATATAATAATATCTACTTCCGGACTGAATTAAGATTCAAATATTTGACAGAAGATTAGTCTTCTTCTTAGATAGAAAGTGTTAAAAAAGAGTGTTAGAGTCAAATTCGTTCACAAGATGGTTTGATCCTGGGAGAAATGCGTGTATTAGGCCAATTCTTCACTAGACATGTTCAAATTTATTTTCTTGAAAATGAAAGCTTAAACGGCCAAATTTTATTCTATATCTTTCACTTTCTCGATTCTTCGAGTAGCTGGCATTGCTACAATACATGAACTATATCCTGCCTTTTGCGATCACTCTGACACTTAGGATCACTTATTATAACTGTCCGAGCTAATGAGAAGACTCTGGTCTTGTAATAACCTGACCCGCACCTACTAATTGTCGTTATAATTTCCCGTTTTACGTTTTCTTCCCTTCGTATCGTAATTTTGCCTTTCGATGATTGGAAACGTTAGAATAACGATGGAAAGGTCGAATAGAAAGTATTTCATTCTTTCAGCCAAATTCAAATATACTAGACAAATTTTCAAACTCGATCTTTTCAAAAATTAAGTCTTGGACGAAAATATGTCATTCTTTATTCTCTTCTTATTTTTTCATAAGAAAGCTTCTTACGTCCGCTTATACATGTTATTCACTTGGATCCTGTATACGGTACACCTCTGTCATTCGAAGTATGCCACTTTATATAGCAAGTTACGAGGTCCACTGTTCTATATCTCAGCCCTAGTCTTAGCTATATACCAGTTTGCTTGATCCTGTACAAATATTCTTCCTACCCATGAAAGCCGCATTCGTGTTTCTGACCCTTGTTCCTGATTTTCCAGTCGCAATAGATTTATCCTATCATTCATTACTAATAGGTTATCTGACGCCGCATCAAGTTTATCCACGTGGTGTACTAATACATTGCAGGGCTGCATTGAGATTGTCGACAGTTCCATCGACATCAATTCACCGATACAAGCTGTGATCAATAAAAACTCTTACCAATAATACTTTCGATCGACAACAGCTTCCACTGACATTGATCGATATTTTTTCGCAAACACTGCCTCAGTCTGCATAGATTTATCATAAGACAGCCAACCATTCATTTTTAATTCATTTTTTTGCACCAGTAAACGCAATCATCTTTTCGTATCTATAAAAACTTTCTTATAAAAGCTTTCACTTCTTGCCCAATGTATTACACCTTATTGTATTTTAAGAACGTAAGATATAGCACTAGAATTATGAAAAAAATGTATTGTTATGCGGCCAATAACGTATTTCGCTAAAAAATATTGTGCATTTTTTACTAGTTCGAACTAGCTGACCGAAAGTGGACATACTGTCCAATAATAATTATTATTATTATAATTAATTATAATGCATGCGTGGAATAAAAATTCTTGCTTTTGAAATTATCATACACATTCGTATCGGTGCTTTATATTATTTCAGAACTGTACCAAAAGTTTAGCGTAAAGGAAACTTTTAATTCCTCTCATTTTCTCTTTCATAAAAGTTTACTTCGTACAAGCTGCAGCGCAACACTCGTTGTCGTAAGGTGACTAGTATGACACTTTATTAAAAATGCGTTCAACCTAGCTACTCGATAGATCTACAGGGATAGATCATAATTCGCCTGATGAAATTTCTGATCACAAGCTTATTATTAGAAATTTACCTGCACGAAAATTTATTTATTTAGATATTGTCACGCGCATAAACAGAATCGCGCTTATAATAGTAGCAATTTTCAACGAAATAAGAAAAGTACTATTTACTTTTTTCGGAGACTTTCCCAACGTTTATGAACGATGCTGGCTCTTCTGGATATATCAAGTTCGCATTATGTTTAAAAGAATCATTTATGAAACATAGATTCGCTTGTCGTATGTAATCTGAATATAACACGATTTTTGCAACATGACATCTTTCTTGAACCTATCTCTCGCATTACGGTAGTTGCGCGGTGGTTGAAGATTAAATTAATGTCCACCTCGTGCCTGGATTTTTTTTGTTAACATGTGCTGACTTCCGCTTTAATACAGCCTCCACGGCGCATACTAACCTGCTGCACTAATCCTAATGTTTTATTAAATATTACTCGATGAAAGTTTTCTCTGAGAAAAATTGAATCCTTTCGAGCTTGTGTCCGCGCTTCACCAATTCTTGTTCAAATTATTATTCAATTATTATAACTACGATCAATATTTATTTTATTTATTCATATTGCTATCTGTTTAATGAAGATACTGTTTAAAATGCTGGCCGTCTGCAGCAATGCAAGCATTAAATCTAAAAGTGCGTTCAGACTATTAATATTTCGAATTTCTCAACATTCTCGTAAGTAAGAGATTCTCAGACAATCAATATATTGTATATATATATATATATATATACAATATATTGTATATATATATATATATATATATATATATATATATATATATATATTATATATATATATATATATATATATATATATATATATATATATATTGTATATATATATATATATATATATATATATATACACACAATATATATATATGTATATATATATATATATATATATATATATTATCGATACAATATTGTAGGATTTTTTATTTATCTAAATTGGATTAAACAGGAAACGATGGTCACTTAACATGAACTAAATACAGTAAGGTGCTATAACTAAGACAATTAAATAGTTAATTTACAACTCTCGTAACCACGGTTCCAACGCTCTCTTTCACGCGGACCACACTCTCATTTCTTCTTTGTCTCTTCTCATAGCCCCATTACGTACGTGTTCCGCAACCGTCCGTGGCCATGGCCACGTAGGCCTTTTTTGCCCCGTAACTATTCGATTGAAGGACCCACGACACATTGATGGGCCAGTCAGCACTTAGGCTTTCTCGCGACATTGTTTATGGTTCACTCGATATTTCTTAGGCCATTTGTCCACGATATTACAATATTGTCTCGCTTTATGTGGAATTTCAATTTTGCATTGCTTTCTTCTTCATTGTTTCAATTCAATCGTCCAAATAAAATTTGCTTACTTTTGTAACTGTGGTGAATTGTCTTACATCCGAATCTGTATGTATACGTGAAATAGAAGTATTTTTTTATCAAGTTTCCGTGAATATTCGAAATATTGACAATACGACAACCCGACCTGTTAATGTTCGATGATATTGACAATATCGTATTGACAATACGTATTGATCCGTTTTACGTACGATAATGTTGGGAACCACGAATTTTCGACAGAGAATACGTTTACATTGATCACTTAAATTGTAGCTGTACATTGGTCTGGTGATATTTGTTGTTTTGCATTTACGGTTCGATCTCTCAGAATAAATGAGCGTAAATAAGTACGTGAAAAAATGAAAACTTTTTGATTTTTTGTAGGGGTTTTCTCCAAAATGAAACAGGAACGTGCAATTATCTAAAGAACATTTTCTTTTTCTTTTTTTTTTAGTTTACCGGTCCCCTTACACGTTCCAGAAGTTTGACATTTAAATTGGGAACACCGTGTATATAGCAATATCTACAAAATTTAATAAAATTAAAGACGAGCCTGTAAATAATTTTAAAGGCATAAATAATGTTAGTATAATCTGATATCTGATGATTTAAATAAAGGACTGAATAAATCGACGTATTTCTTCTTTATCGTGTGTTGAAGTACCTTTCCGCGCTTATAATTCGCAGTAATTAAATTTCAACATTCTGAAGCTTTTCTCATGCTTGTTTCTATGCTTCGTCATAATCCGAATGGATGCACAAAATGTCGCCGGTGGCTGGCGTCCGAGGATACCAAAAATCAGTATGTATGGCGACGTTGTAGCTCACGAGAATCGTCGCCTGACCGCTTCCATCGGCGACAATATACAATCAGTATCCATCATACGCGTATCGCGATACATATGCCATGTTTATGTGCGAAATAAAAAAAAAAAAAAAGAAAAAGTAATACGTATTCTACGGATAGGATTATCCTGCATACGTAGAAATATACCAGCAATGAGTTTACTTACTTATATGGAAATACTTCATCTGAATTCCGAATGAGAGTTATTTTCTGCCTTACATGATCAAATCCTCTTTGTAATCAAGTAGTGTTTGAAACATATACGTCATTTTTATATTTCTACAAAATACTATATTTACGCGTCTTTTTCTGACAATGTTATCCGAATCATTCACATTGTTGAAAATCTGTTACTCTACGATATTTATATTGTTTTAATCATCGGACTATGTAGTAATTCTATTAACACGAGTCGGACACATGACAGACGATCAGACAAAGGTCGTACGAAGAATGACATCCTCTAAAAACAGTCAAATCAAAATATCTGTCTGTACGTAAAAAATTACTAAATGATCGTTAGACAAAATCCGCGTTGAGTATGCCTGTATGAAATGATGTGATGACATGTCACTCGTATGAAAGAATATCTCAATTATTCACTCGATGCCCATGTTTTACTGATATGTATTACTGATATATCAAACAATTTCAGCGAATTCTTTGACTAAATTTTATAATAATGATAAAATGTAAATTTCCATAGGATTTTAATTAATCACAGGTTTATATGTTTTCAGCACATCAACGGATGCGAACGGTCACCAACTATTTTTTAGTTAACCTTTCCGTGGCTGACCTGATGATGTCGTTACTTAACTGTGTTTTCAACTTCATTTTTCTACTGAATTCTGACTGGCCATTTGGCGTGGTATACTGCACTATCAACAACTTTGTAGCGCATGTCACGGTCTCTTCAAGTGTCCTCACTCTTGTCACCATTTCCTTCGATAGGTAAGTTTCGATCGACAAAGTTCTTCAGTAGTTGAATTTATTATTATTTGTGACATTTTCCTTGAGAATTAAATATTAATCGTACGGTTATGTAATGAAATTAAGGAATTAATAAAAAGTGGAATTGATCAGTTTGGCTTCTGAGAGATTCGTATGTCATTACATTAAAATATCGACTTTTATTAACAATTTCTCGATAATAATGTGATCGATCGATTCCAGATTTCACATAAGGATTACTTGTACCCCAAGCTAGTTTTGCTCGAAGTTTTTGATAGTACTCTTGAATTTCGAGCTATACCTAAGAACAAATTTAAAGAAGTCATAATGCCTTTTGAAATACTAACATCGTCCAAACTTTTGAACTTGCGTATAAATGCATATGTATGTATATTTGATAACAATGATTAATCTGCATATAATTTATATAGTATTACGAAGGCAATGATTTTACGTGTGAATTATAAACGCGTGCAGAAATAAATTATGAGAGCAATTTACGTAAATCGAACAATGGTCTCTCTGTCAGACGCAAAGATTTGATTACGTGCCATCTACATTCTCCTCTCAAATTTTAATTATTTTCTTAGCGTAGCGGTTCCACCTCTGCAGAATGATTAAAATTGAAATATGTTAGAAATTGTTTTAGAAGCTGTTAATGTACTAGAAAGATTTTATAACTCTGTCAACGAAAATAATAGGAAATGAAAGGTGGGGGCAGATGCAATTTCATTTCCAAAGAGGAGAAAACGTGCCTACGCTTTCTTCCTCTTCCGTTATGGGATATACAGAAACATTTCATGAGAAGTATATACTTACATGTCCTGGATCAAGATGAGAAAGACAATGTATTTTACAAGTTTCAATATTTAACTGAAACAAATACTTTTGTAATGTTAATTATTATTCAAGATTATAAATCACCCATTATTCATTACTTTTTATGTTTTCCTTTATAAGAAGAAGCCACACCATGTTAATATTCGTTTCGAAATCAAACGTATAATTCTTCTTTTTTCCTATTTGGTCGATACATTGCTATGTTACAAATACTGCATACTTAGCTATGGCAAAAAAAATTTAGGGCGACAATTAAAAGTATATTTTGAAGCAATTAGGGTATATAGGGATTAGAATAGGACATGCTGTACAATACTGACAACTGTCTTACAATCTTTAACTATTTTACCTTGGACAAGTTTTAAATTTATCTCTACGGATGCCGGCTGAATCGAAGAAACAATTATTAACCGTGGCGGCACGTAGCTATCGACATTTCAGAATCTGGAATTATTGATTGTACGCGTCTTTCTATCTCAGATCGTCTCTGTGTGTGTTGGCGATTCTTCGTGAAGAAAGATTCAAGCGCGCACTTATATTTATAACGATACAAATTAATATCTTTCAATAAATAAGGAAGATTTTTGCAATGATTTTTATGATTTAGACATGTTGCTACAGTTAACATGATTTACAAACAGAATGCAGTTACGGTAATTGCACTTAGTTGACTCGTTTTTAGCTGTAAGACGAAAGTATAATTAATATATTCAATTCTAAATTTGGCGAGAATAACTTACTCTTTCCTACTGAAAAAAAGTGGCCGACTTTTATCAAGTATATTAAGTACACGTATCTTATGTTTGTTGGATGAAGGTACAACAGATCTTTTTACCAAAATATCATGTATATTATACAGATCCGTTGAAATTTCATTATGCTAATGAGACACAGCTATGATGTACATTCTGGAAAGTAAATGTAAAGTAACATCTGGAATCGATCCGATAATGTATATGAAAGTTGCGAGATATTTATTCCGGCAAGGACAAAATGGCACTTTAGATGAAGGAAGGAGGCATTGGCTGTCAGAAAATGATATACTATGTAACTTATGCGAAGAAACAGAGGGGTGTTTGAGACATTTATTATATACTTGTGGAGAAATCGATAGAGAATAGGCAAAGCAAGCGCATTAGCAGGTATATTAGAGAGTTCAGGTGACGGGATGAAAATAAAATGGATTAGAGAAATAGAAAGACAGAGAAAATAAGTGAGCAATAGATAGATAAAACTCGGATCTAAAAGAAGCACAACGCGATATACGGCAATAGGTATGCACTACGATACAATATAGTTTAAAGGGGGACGATGCAATCGTCAAATTCGTTAGTGTTGACAAGTAAGTGAGATGATTGAATTTAATTGTAGGTATTCTGATAGCCAAGCTATCCAATCACATCCTCGTCATTCTTTGATTTCCTAACCAGCTTTTCCACTTTTCTCCTCCAATCTCTCGATATTTTTCACGTGGCTTTACGCGACCCTTAACCGATACTATCCTATCTTATTTTAGCTTCTTTCACCTTCTACGTTTCCTGTTCTTCCTTCCTTTCACTTCGACTTGGCCATTTAACTGAGAACTGCTAACTTGATTTTAGTTAGGCCTTATTAACCAGGCTTTTAAGAATCAGTTTGGTTTCACTTTTTGTTTTCTCTGAATTTTCTGTCTTCTAGCTCTCCTCTGTTACGTCAGTACGCTAGTTCTTTCCGTTTTACTTTGATCTTTATTTTCTGTCTTTTAAAGGGTTTGTCTCTTCGCCCGCGCAGACAGTACGTAATTGATTTCCACTGACTAACTTTGTTTCGTCGTCTCATTGTTTACGCGTACTTGTATACGACTTTAATTATGCAGCTTAAGATGAAAAAATAGATTTTGACCTACTTTCTCTAGCAGTGTCACCCCAATGTAAAAGTAGTATCTGTCATTATTCACGAAGCAGTAAGTGGTAAGTAGCTCGCGATAAAATTTTTTTATGAATATATTACGTGCATTGTACGAAGCATTTTGAAATTTCGTAATGAGACACGCCGCGATTATGATAGTATAATTCGAAACCAATCCGAAAATGTATATAAAAGTTACAAGAAGTTAATGAAAAATTAACTTCTAATATCTATGTACATTTTCAAATTCAAAATGTAATCACGATAGTCGTGTCTCGCTACAATGTTAATGAAATTTCAAAATGTTTCGTATAATGCTGAATAAAAAGTTTGTGGAAGTGCTCCATTCAAATACTTTTCCTGGCCATGATGCATTATGTTGTTATACATGAAAGAACAAGATGAAGCGTTTTTATTGAAATAGAACCGGGCGGGCATTTCATATTCGCGGACGAGATATCCCGTGACAAAATGTTCACACGATACTGTACGCGTGACATATCGTGTCGATTTTTCATTATCTATAATTAAATGTCGATAAAAAGCAGGAAAGACTGTTTTTGTACATCTACAAATGATAATAATGTATCATATGAATATTTTGTCTGTAAATACAGAAAGCGTAAGGTTAGCTAAGAAACAAATTTATACCTTAGATGTGAAGATAATGGAAATCAGGTTTGAAAAAGTATTTAAGTTGCTGACAAATATAAAATTACAAATTTATAGGAAATATCATGTATTATAGGTATTTGCGAGAAAATTAAAACAATTTTTTAATTTCGAAATATCAATAATTGTATGAGTTATTGAAGCGTTTCAGATTGTTTGCCAATAAAAAGGATATTTCCTTGTCTGATAAAGATGTTTTCTTTCTTTTTTTTTTTTAACAGTTGGAACCTAGTAGTTAACCCTTCCTGGGCAAGCATATTTTCACATTATCTGTGAATAAACTCGTTTATTCCCGTTATTATATCCACATTTAATTTTTTCACTGTTCTAGTCTTTTAAGAAATTTGAAAAAATTCTGGGATACTCGTCGAGGTATTCGCTATATTATACTGTCAGTTTTTAAGTCGACCGTTTAAAAGGTTTCTTAGAAAAAATTAAGATTTGCTTAAAAATAACAATTCACAAATTAAATCCGTGGTGTGATTATCTTTGGATAAAATTATTTTCTGTATATCCTTCCAGCACGTTCAAAAGCTATCAAATACAATTTTTTTATAATCAATCTGAATAATATAACAACCAGGCTAGCCATTATATGTACATATGTATAATTACTGCTGGCGGCTACTAATACAACATAAAACTGACATATAAAAGTGACACATAAAAACGACAGATCTCCGTTAATGATAAGCGATGGTTATGAATAATAGCAAAGTTTGTGCAATCCTGTGATTGTCTGTTGCAGATATATGGCCATTATGAGACCTCTGAAACATCATATGTCTCGGAAAAAGACGGTAATGATTGTTTTTCTAATATGGGTCATCTCTTCAACTTTGGCTGTACCATGTTTGTTATATTCAACAACAGAGTCTAGAAGGTAGTATTTTAAAATTATTTATATATGTTCATTTAGATAATTAATTGCGCAATTAGTAAAATAGAAATGATTAAAAAAATAAATCAACGCACTTGTCGTTGTAAGGTCTTTGAAATGATGCATCAATATATTTTATTTATTATATATATATATATATAATATATATATTATATAGTAATATATATATATATTATATATAATATACATAATATACAATATATAATATACATAATATACAATATATAATATACATATAATATATATATATATATATATATATATATATATACACGCTGAAATATTGGCACCAAGACTGTTATTAATGCATTTATGTATTTAACTCTACGGCATGGGCTACTGGCAATATGCTTCACTCTGTTATTCCAACCATTATTCCAACTCGTTATATCAATATATCAAATGTTTTCATAAACAAATTGTAAATTATCTCAAGGAAGATAAAAAACAAACGAATTTGTGGCGAGACTTGATTATTGAAATAAATACAGTAAATAAATAAATGAAAGAGAGATAGAGAGAACAGTTGCTGACAAAACATTTGATGTTTCTTTTTACTTTATTTTCTCTCAGTAAAAAGATTATAGCAAATTGTAAAGATTTTCTTAATTGACACTATACCATCAAATTAAATTCCTACTCTTTTTCACATTCAATTTAACAGTTTACACCTAATACAATGTTTTGCTTTCATATTTGTTCTTTTATGTCGATGTCATTTACTTTCACACATCTGTGAATACATTTCATTATATAACATAATACGAACATAATATATTTTGTTTCTCATCGTTTGTGTATAAAAAGTTCTTCAGAGTAAAGTACGTTGTTACGTACGTAACCGACCAGCCTAATTAAAACCTCCCTTGTTCTCTCTTGTGTTTTAAAAATATTTCGTAGACATTGCAACAAAGGCCACCCAAGCCTAATGCAGTCAATCGGGTATAAATCGAACGCAGCATTCGAAAATACAGAAAATCTCGAAAGCCTGAGGTCACAGATCCACCGAGGCTAAGCCGATCCAAGTTAAACCACGCTAAAATTTCCAAAGTTCCTAACAAAGACTCCTTGTATCTGCTTCAAGAGGCAGTGTGTAACACATAGTACTTCAGGCAAGAACAAAACCAACATCTGTGCTTCCTATTCCAACCAAATTCCTTTCTCAAAAATCGGTAATATATTATAATTACGGTAAGCTCGATATTTCAGAAACTAATCGAAATCGACCGTACACATAAAAGGTTAATGAATTTGTCTTCAGAAGCACTATCAGATGAGAACCGAAGAGAAATATAACAGTTTTGTTCCAAGAAACGAACTTGGCCTTCGTACCTCGGAAGATAATAATGTAAAAGGAAACGTTAGGCGATAAAGGACTGTCCTGAGTCTAGAGTTACCACCGGCATATTATTAGGTTGTCCGAAAAGTTTCTTTCGTTTCATAACGTGATAATAATAGATGAACAACAATTTCCGTTTTCTATTATTTCATTGAATTAGGTATGATCGATTTCGTTATATCTCTATTATTATGTTCGTGCATAATTCAATAAACTAATATAAAACAAACAACATTGTGTGCCTATTATTTCCTTATAAAACAAAAGAAACTTTTCGAACAACCTAATAATATATGTATATATAATTATTATTACACTGACGAAAAGATTTTCTACAGTAAAGTTTGAGATCCACTGAACCACGATATATTACCAACGTTTTTGAGACAGACCCTCCGTATCTATTTCAAGAGACAGTGTTCAACACACTACACTTCAGACCCGAACAAGACCACCATCCGTGCTGCTTATCCCAGCGAAGTTTTTACGTATTATTGTACCATCGACTTGTTATCCTTTTCTACTTTTTCCGGTGTCCTTTTGTATGTCGTTGTGCAATATCCAATTAAGACACGACATATTTTCCGGAACGATATAAGAAACACAAGTGTTGCGATTCTCAAGTCTTTTATAACGCAAAGCGCGGTATTGGAACTAAAGAGAGTGTTGGACAATAAGGTCCTACAATAAATTATGTTTCAAGTAAAGTAGGATTTTCTATGAAATGTGCTGGTAACATGGTCCTTTAAAATTGGACTGAAATTTGTGCACAGACGTTCGGACAATAATTATGCCGTTTCTTGTAGGGAACAATAAGCTGTACAGTAACTAACGCAAAATAATAGGTAGATAAGTATGATACTATTAGGATCTCTCGAGGATTTTTAATGTTTAAGCATCGAAGTGTTGCGGTTGGTTTATATTCCCGACGCCTTCTTGTGTCGTTGAGAAAGCAATTGTCTACACGTGGCTAAACACATGACACTTTGTGGAATATGTCTTGAAGACGTTCAATATCTGTTTCTCCATACCACTGTTCCATCATCCCGAGGACAAGAGACGTTTGGGTAGTCGGTTAAGGATATACAAGAAATACATGATGGAAGAAACTTTTCTCAAAGTCATAGTCTCTTACAATGCTTCAAGACAACGAATGTCTTTTAACGTGATCCATATATTTCAGCTTCATAGTATCTAACGTCAGATCATATTTGACCTCGAAATAAGCTTGATCTGAGAGATATAGATATAATATATATATATATATATATATATATATATATATATGTATATATAATATTATCAGAATCAGAATATATATAAATACAGAGATAGTACTGTGTTCGGATATTAATGTCACTGTATTTAAGAAGCCAACAAGCTGAAGAGAGATGGCAACCTGCAATTCCCACAAAATTTTATTTCTTTCTGCAGATAATATAAATAATATTAGAGGAGGATATTTATCGCGAGTAATCAACCACTGTAGAAAGCATGAAAGAATGTAATTAAGTGTTGAACATCTATATCATCAGAAATGAATGAAATAGTCTAATGTCTTATATACAGTACTATTAAGTACTTGTATGATTACCGAGAGTCATCATTTGAACGTCTAATTTAGTTCGAATAGAATAATTTCTCCAAATAATATTCTCGTTGATCCTAAATTTCTCAGTGTGAGTACAAGATTATTTAGGTCATATTATAATAGGTTGATGAATTACATCTATCAAGTTAAAAATATATGATAACATTTAAACTAACATCGGTGGTTTCAAAAAATTCTGAAAATTAATAATTTGAGAAAGAACTTCAATCGTTATACATCCTCAGTCAAATAATAGAACTTTATTCTAGAAAGTTCTTTTATACGACAAACAAGGGAGATATTAAGTATTCTATTTCCCGTAGCTCACTCTGTATATAGAATAGCCGATAATAAAAGAACGTTTCTATAAACAGGAATAAGATAAACCGGAAGGATAAGAGAGCTACGTTCGAAGTTTTTTTTATAATACTTATTGATAGATACCTACTTCAAAAATTAAGGGAAATATTCCTGAGATCGAGCACTTTTACAAACAAAAATAAAATAAAGGTGAACATAAGACAAACATACAAAATATGCATTAAAGATTTCGTTTATTACTTAGTAGCCCTTAAATCTCTGATACCCAGAAATCACTACTACATAAACGAATGTAGGGCAGCTAAAGCGACGATTTCCATGATCGTTAAACCCAACGATAGATGCTTAGAGGCTTATGCAAGTCGTAAGAGAAGGGGTCTATGCCACTCTACGCCATTAAAAGGCCCCACAGTTCACAAAAGATATAGCAGATTTATACTTCATGAAATTCCGAGTATAGAAATTTAATGTTCCTTCCAGTCCGTGAAGTTGCCTCCGTAGAAGTAATTAGAAGAGTAAGGCAACAAATACAACGAATTCTATACAGATAGAACGCTGAAAAATAGCTTTGACACAGTGCAATATTAACATAGACACGCTCATACACAAGAGTTAAATTAGACATACAGATGGTAAAAAGTGCAAACCCTCGTAAACGTTTTTTAAACACAAGGATGAACATTATCCATTTTCATACTCTTGCTTTCATACTCTTGCTTCCAGATGCCGTAACTTCTTTTTGGTTAGAATAATGTTAGAAGGACAAAGCTAGTTCGAAAATTGAAATAAAATATCAGCGTGATAACTTAAATTTACCTCAGAGCAAAGTGAAGGCGGAAGACAAGGGTGAAAGAGTGCAAACGCATATTGGGGAAATAAAATACAAGTAAAAAATAAATTGGTAACAGATGAAAGAATGGATGAATGAAGGAATGAATGAATGGACGAATGAAGGAATGTATGAATGGACGAGTGAAGGAAGGAATGAATGGATGGATGAAATGAAATGGGAAGAATGTCTATATAAAGAGATTTAAAGAGAAAGAGAAATGATAACGAAAGAATTGATATATTCTTATGCTATTGTAGTTACTTGCTTAATTTTATTTCGTGCTTGTTTGGATCTGAATTTTAGTTAGGATCAAGTATCGTGTGCATTATATGTATAATGTACATGTATACACGATCTTTGTTGTCTTATTCTGCTTAGTGATTAATTACATAAGCAAATTCGCGAACTAAGGGAGACATTAATTGGCTTCATTCGGAGTTTCATAAAATATAAGTTTTGATATTCCGGATGTACAGATTTTGTGATTTTACAGATCTGTATAAATAAGTAGATCTAATAATGCAGATCGATGTATCATCTGTATCCTCCTGTTTTCTGTCAAAAACATTTTTTGAATAATACAATTTCAATAATACAATAAAATTAAATATATATATATATGTATTATTATAAAAGTGCCATCTTTTTGTAATGTCAAATTTACTGATTAATTATAGGTATTCGAATGACAAGACTAGGATTTCGTGTTACCTGGTATGGCCAGACGGAACTTATTTGCACAGCAGAATTGAATACTTGTAAGTGTAACAGTATGTATTAATCATTATAATCTTGTGCATTAAATTATGTTTCTAAGATATATAGATATAGTAGCACCATTCTTTGGACTTTTCGGTACAAGCAGTGACTACAAACGTTCATAAATCAGCACTTGTAAGATCTCGCGAGGCCGTAATCATTCATTATTAAATATGCAATGAATTCGATGAGTGACCAAATAGTCAAGTATCCGTAAGCTCGCTAACTGATTGTAGCCTTTTCTTAGGTCCCAAGCAGCATGACAGTTACTCAAGTTGTAACGTTCTGAAAAATTGAATTATAATATTCCTTCATTTTGCAATGTTTCCTCCGTCACTCAAGAATTGCTACTCTTTGCCAATCGGTCGTTGAATTTATCACGCTTTCAGCACTTTCCGGGTTGTATTGTAGAAACAGCACCAATGGAACTTATTCGGCGAACGTACGGAAATCAATTTGATTCTTCGAGCTGGTTCTTCAATATTCATGGATTGTGATCTAGTACAACAATTCATTTTAAGCAGAATTAATGGATTCTTTTGACACATATATCGACGTGCGTTACAAGAAATAGCACTAGTCATTTGTTTTATGGGTAGGGTAGAGCACTTTGGTATCTTTTTTTGCGTGATTCCATAGCCAGTGTGGTCTACCACGGTCATTGATTAAAAAAAGACTGGAATCACGTGGACATAATAACGCGTCGACCGATCTCTGGTCAAACCACTGAAACGTAATCGCTTTTTTCCCCGCAACTGTACTAATGTAAACCCTGCCAAACGCATATTGACATAGTGTAAAACGAAAAATAGTTTAAAATCATCGGCAGTATACCTAACATTTAACCTGAAAGCCTCCAAGAACTAAGAAAAGCTGTAAACTGAGCATCTTCCGACTTTTCAACTCAGCAATCATCGACTTTCTATTTGGCTAAAGCTGGAAGAGGAGCCGGTCAGACGCAATATTGGATATCTCTTTGGCTAAAGGAATGAGAAAAGGAAGAAAAGAGGAATACAAAGGAAGCTATCTGCTGTAGCCTATGGCCCTTCAATTGGACGCAGAGGATATCATCATCTAAGTAACACCAAAGGATAACAACATCTAAACTAACAATAAATAGCGTAGCTCGAACATTTGCCTGTTCATTCTTTCTCCACCGCTTCATCAAGCTTGGGCTTTATTTAAATAAAATATTTGGAAAGTGATTATTTAAATAATCATATATTCATTCATATAATAATCATCATATTTAGTTAGATGTTATCTTTAAATAATTATGCGTTACTTTACTTGAGTAAACAAGTGATGTTTTTTCGTGGATACGCGATTTACCGTTTGGTTTTTTATTAAAATTCACACTTGTCGGTGCGAAATTAACCCAGCTGAAGAAATATTCATTGCCAAGGTATACGAAATGAATATCGCGATACGGCTTCTCACGAGAATCGTCGTGTGAACGCTTCGATTGGTATAGACGTATCTATCACGCGCCTACCTCAATCTTCTCCAAAGACGAGATAGTTATTTGCTTTTCATATACATTCGTTTCTCCTACAAGTGCTACGTATTACATATTTGCTACCAATAATAACTAGTAACCGAGTTGCGCAGAGCAATTTATAAACGAGATAGAAGCGTCAATTTTCGCAGATAAATAGTTAATATTATAATATGATAAGTATAATATATAATAGATAATATAATTCGGATAAATTCCATGTTAACCGATCTCACGTAATTTCGCTCCATTAATTTATTTTTATTATCTATTTCTTATTATCTATTTAAGGCAACAAGTTCGAATAAGTAAAGGTTTCGAATTACCATGTCGATAAGATCATTTTATTCTACTGATCGTTCCGATAGCTTTATAATTCTGAATTGAAACTTGAACTTCAAAGTTAATACTGACTGGAATGTTCAGGTATAATTGATCGATGACAGCATTGAATTGATCCACTACCGAAAAGAAACTATTATGTGAACATTTTTCGCTCACTCGTGTTCACATTCCATTGTGTAGCATTGTGGAGAAGTAATAAAACTTGTGCAATATCGCGAAGTATATTCGGACGATTTCTGTCAGTGTTATGGAATTTCCCCGGGGTTTGGATTTTATATAACTACATGTATTACATCACGCGACTCTTTTAATTAATTCTTAGAAAATGCCGGATTTATATCACTTTTTCAGTTTTTCACGAAGACGGCGAAAAATTCTGTAAATATTGTAACAAACGATGAATACATACGATCAGCCGCAAAAGTCTACATGCCTACCGAATTTTGCGTATCTTGCGACTTATCAAAGAAAAACGCACTTTGACACAATGTTATTTGTACTTACATATCGATACATACAATTATTATTTGTTTATTTTTGATACCTACGCCTTAGATACTATTCACACGTCATAACTTGCGAGCTGTTATCGATAGTATTGATTTGATATCGATCCGATCGCTAATTTCAAAGATTTACCTGTAAGTAACCTGTAGTAGTTGTAAAAAATAAGCTTAAACCCTTAATTATAGGATGCAACAGTTTATATATCTAAATATCATGAAATTATTTTATTATTTTCAATAAAGTATTTATTTTGTTACAGTTATAACATTGTATTTTTGAGCGTAACGTATCTGGTACCTATGGCGTTGATGGCAATATGTTATACCCTAATGGGCCGAAAACTCTGGGGCTCGAAATCCATAGGAGAACTAACGTATTACCAAAAAAAATCAATAAAATCTAAACGGAAGGTAAGGACTGTAAAGTATATATAATCGATGATAATATTAGAAGAAATAGGACTATAATATAATTATAGTGGGTATGGGTATTTTTAAAAAGCATGCATATATATATGTATATGAAAGGACATCGGGGCCTTTCTTTTGGAATTTTTGGGAAGATCCCCAATACTTTAGCGTAGACTTTTTATTATAGCTGTACTTAAATAGCGAAACTTAGAAGTAGCTGTTTATGATTTAATCCGATTACGTTTGCCCGAGATTTATGACAGTAGGCTTGGGCTCGAAGTGACACAACTGATCGCTAAACGTAGCCACGGCCACGGGATGGACGTTTTTACCGAACAGAAGTATGGAGTAGTCGCATAGCTCTCCTTAAAAATATAGTTGTAGCGGCACACGTGTTCGAGGACAAATCAAGGCACATGTGGTGGTTTTGCCTCGGAGTATCAATATCGCAGGACACACACATATTGTATTAATAATCAAACTCCGGGCAGAAACAATGTCGCCGTTACGTGGAACCGTCTAACAAAGGCGATTGGAATTTTATCGGTACCCCCTCGATCAATATGATATAAACGAACGCGATCGTAAGGAGAGTAGAGTTTCATCAGTCTCATTCACGTGCGATCTTATCAGCGAGTTACACACCGTCTTTACGATCAGTGAATACCGAGTGTCCTAGCGAACATTCTTCTATCTTTTATTGTTTCCAAATATACTCTATGCTTTAACAAAGAGTTAGTTGAGTTCTACTTGTACTGTGGACAAGTAAATTGAGTTCGACTTAGATTTTGGAAGAAAGCACATTTGCAGTCCCGTTGACCGTGGATTCGTTATTGAACCTAAGATCATTGTCATTAGCATCTCGAGTATCTAATCACCACGATTACTTGTCAAATTCTGTAATAATCATATTTGTACCAGTAAATATCTTCTCTAATTGTATAACAACAATGTCTAATCCAAATGAAGATTCGTTACACGCCCCTAACCCTAATGAAAACTTAACTATATATACCATATATGTGAATTTGTTTGTAGACGTTTGGAATGTGTGTAGATTTCATTTGCAAACAATCGTTACAGTAAACGTATAAACGTACAGATTATTCATGTAGATCAATTGATGCATTGGCAGCAGAATTTTTCATCGCATTTAACACCGTAACATTTAATTTCTGCAAAATCTGATATATTGCATCTGCGCACTTTTTTTTGACGATGTTACCTAAATCATTGACGTCGTTGAAATTTTTCAGAGTCCTTTGCACTTTTGTTGGACTCTACTCATAAGCTTGCCAACCGCGTACCATACTCCCCAGTAGGCACTGACCTATCTACTATAATAGTACAGGCTTATCGAGACATAAAATCTAGATATGTGAAATTCTGATGACAGAAATGTATGAGAAACGTTGTGTCGTAGAGTTAGTTCTCGATATGAATGGCGATGAGTTTAACGTGCAGCGATTGCTTTAACCGACTTTCTTATACACAGTCGAAATGTATGTATCGTCGTATGTGGAAATCCATTATTGCTGTAGAAAAATCACGATCTGTTTCTACAGCAACCAGTGGTTATAATACCGGGCTGAATAAGAGCGAGTCCGTTGCATTCGAACAACAAATATCCGATAGCGTGGAATCACTTCGCGAGCGACGAGAACGTGGGAATAACACGAAGCAAACAAAAGCTAACAGTACGCGCCAGGTGTCATTGATTTTAAGAAACCCTTTGCAAAACTGCTCTTTATGCAACTGGAAAAAGAGTTATAAAAGAAGTCGTAGAATTATCGGGAGGTTAGTGATAAAATTACATTGGCATATACCAGAAGTATCGCAGTTATTCTGTGAGTTAAGTTGAAAACAATAGGAATTGTTACTTATATCAGAGTTTGAAGAAATTGGAATAGAAAAGTTAATAGAGAAAGATGCTGAATTATGGTTTATAATTGATCGATCGTCAAGATGCTATTGTTTATTTTCATCGAGTATACGAAAACCAAGGATTACATTGTTTATGGCTTATAGGAAGACCTAATACAAAAGAGCCAAGTTATACTACAAGACTTCAATAGGCCAAATTCTCGTTACGCTTTACTTGGTGGACTTTGAACAATTGTGGACTTTAAACAACATTTGTGCGCCAGGTCACGCCATTAAATTGTAATTTCTAATTAAATAGTAAATTTGAGTAAATATTATATTTTCTAGTTATCTCATATAGTTTTGTAAAATATTAAGTTACAGATAGAAAAACGTCTACTTTTAATATCATAGAAATGTTTTGACACTTTACAAGTTCTATGGCTGTATGGAGAAAGGATCGATGTTCACTTTCTTTCGTAAATTATACCGCGTGAGTGAGGACACGCGGGAAGTACGACAGGATTTGACTCAGCACAGTAAAATACGAGAAAAGAAATTCATCTAAATATATGATACGATCTCATTTTCGAGTAACGTCATGTTTTTGACGGTGGCATATGATTTCGTGTTAGGTTTGACTAAAATGAAGTAACATTTTAGCTTTGAATAACGACGGTCGTATTGTAGAGTTTTTTCAACTAGCTTTTTTGAGCGAGAATTTCATTTTAATCGAGTTTCCCTAATCTTTTTTCAACTGACCGTTGAGTTGAAGAACCTTCAGAACAAATGAAATATCATTCATTAAAGATACTTACATAATGTAGGCCAAATTATCGTCGTACTTTTGTTTTAAAACAAGTATGACAAGAACGCAGAATTTAATTAATTAAACTTTTCTTAGGACAACCGATCAAACTCTTTCTACTTAAAAGTTTAGCTCAGAGGAAATCCACTCCAAAATATTAATCGATCATCGTGATAATTCATTGAGAATGTTAAGTCTACATTTTCTAATCTTGATTAATCCAGAGGTGGTTAAAGGTTTTCATCGGATTAATATTTAATTTGTTATCAAAGAGCTACGAAATATTTATTAACATGGAAAATGATTTTTGTTAGAGCGTTTGTTGGAAGGTTTAATATAACCATTAGAAAATTTTTTCTCAATCAAGAAATAATAACTTTAATATAGAACCATAATTCAGAAGTAAGTTAAGACAATTAATAATACGACAGAAAGACCTGCCGAGTTAGCAAATTGATCATTAGGCAGCGAGAATGAAAAATAATAAAGTGCCGAAAATTACCTTGAGATTATCGGACATTGCAGAACGACTTATGTTGAAATAAAGCTAGTACCATTTTTTTAGAATTTGTCTTTTATTGCATATTGTTTGTCTCGTAAAACTCATCCAGACGTATTTATAATAGTATATATATATATATATATATATATATATATATATATATATATAGGAATCATTTTTTTCTGAATTGAGACCAATTATATAGCTTTTTTAATCATATCTTCTATTATCTCCTTCATCAGTCAAGATGCATGTCAGTATCCATGTATGTGCACATGTGTTTATAACATCTCATGCATATTATGTCCTGAGAATGTACTATGCATGTATGTACGAGTACGGAGTAAAGATTTCACAAAAATTGTAATTATTACTATACTGCAGAGATTTATGCATTTGCAGGAAATATAAAAATGCATAGTATTCACATGATATGCAAAAATACATAAAACATCTAAAACATATCGCTCATTATAATTATTTGGTGGGTGGGAAAAAGTTTCTATACAAAACACATCTTTTTTCTAGCTACATCTATAAAGATATAAAATTACATAAGAATACAGAAACTAGTTACTTACTTAGACACTTACAGTTGGATAGCAATTTACACAGTTGAGGTCGATTTTTCGTAATCGAATATTTCATTGGAATATTGCTACTTATGAATAATTTCATATAGAATATTTCATTATTTTAAAACAATTTATACAATTTATAACAATAAATCGACATGTACAAATCTAATAAATTTCGAACGAACGATGGACAAAACAATATATATAGTTTTCACATTTTCTTACAGGTTGTGAAGATGTTTATCATCGTAGTTGTGATATTCGCCATCTGTTGGCTACCTTATCAAGGGTTTTTTATTTTCGTCTATCACCACAGGCATTTGGCGGAAAATAGCAACATCCAACATGTTTATTTAAGTTTCTATTGGCTCGCCATGTCAAATGCCATGGTAAATCCAATCATATACTACTGGATGAACAATAGGTGAGTTTCATATCTTGATAATATCTTGTTCCTAGAAAAGGTACGTTCTTAAGATGGTAAAGAAGATGAAAGCGAGGAAGCAAAAATGTTCTGTTAGCATGGTATTATACAGTATCGAAAGTCGATATTCCATCGAAACACTGTTGAAACCGCCAAATGCATTGTTTGACACGACGAGAGAGAATTAGGTAATTAAAAGTCAAAAGACGAGTATTACAACAGACATTAAATGCGTCTGCAGTTAATATGAAATGTATCCGTACGTTGACCAGTTTCGAACAATTTTTTGTAAAAAATCAGTTTAGTAAATAATTTTTATAAAACAATAGTATAGGAGATCAAATGTACTTGCAAAAATAACAAAAAGTGTTCATGAATCGACTTAATTCATAGAGTTTACGAAAGAATCTATAACGCATACACCACTCTTTAATAACAATTAATTATAACAGAGTATTTAAAAACGTTATCGACGCTAGCAACGCATAAAATTCCATTTACTGAAAATTACCAATAAAGAACGTCATAAAAATGTGCGAAAACTTCAATACAGGAAAAGATTTACCTAGATTTGCATTATTAATGTAAAAGTTTGCTTTCTCGAGAACTGTACCTAATAGATCCATCGCATGTATAATTCATAGGTATGGAATAAGAAAGACTGCAAAATATGATTCCGCAAATGAACATTCACAGAATATTCATTAACTTGGACAGACTATTTATCATTCGAATGATAAAGTAAACTCCGAAGATGCCACAGAAATTAGAGATCATCTTAAAAGTAACGTTGGACGTTAATCTATGTAACATCTGTGCAGCTTTTTACAAAATCAAAGATATCATAATATGATGTACTTGTACAAAATATTTTGAAAATAAAGCAAACAACAAAGCAAAAATTTGGAACTTGCGCAAACAATGGAGTAACAAATAACCAATGGAGTACTGGCATAGAATCATTTTTATAGTAAATACACTATTATAGTACAAATATGTTTTTGCAAAGTATCAAGCCACTACTCCTACTACAAGGATAGTTACAGAAGCCAGAAACGCAATTTACAGTTTAAGCTCGACTTCTTTTGTCCTACTTAATTGAAACTTATTAGAAAAATCAAGGGTATTCTGTACAATGGTATACATGTTTGTGATTTTTTTTCAAAATTTTTGACTACGAATTTAACCCTTAAAATATTCGGAGAATTTTTGTAACCTGACTTTATTTTGTAATCGTCCAGTGAGCATGTTTCCATCTTTAGAGTACTAGTGTTTTCTTATGATTCTTAATGTGTAACTTTTTTCAAATTTTTTGAAATGGGAAACATTATTGCGTAATTTGCATAAAAATGTCCATAACTTTTATTAATAGGTGTATTAATAATCCTATCAATAAATCATGTTTAAGTAACAGGTTCAAAATGTTCGACGGAATTCACTGATTAATTTTTTAAAAACAACTACGTACGTATATGAATCACGTAGATTGTAAATTCTTGCCTTTTGATTATCTTACAGGTTTCGGCTCTATTTCCAACTAATAATATGCAAACGTACAAACTGCGACGATTCTCCAATGCATGACTTTGTAAAACGAACAGATGTGATACCTTATAACTCAGGTAAGCAATTATTGGATTATATTATATTTTACACATAGTTGATTGTTTAAGATATCTAAGGGATATTTTGGTTAATTTTTAAATATCGATAACTAATAAATAAGATCTCAAATGCAATATTTCAAACTTTTCATTCTCGTGATTTTGGCATTCGTTAGATTATGACTTTTGTTAGGAGACTTTTGTGCGTTTGTTAGAAGGATTTGATAAATTTTTTACTATCGAACTATCAATTATCGAACATGTCATTTAATGCATCATTACATTTTTCTTTTGGGTATTTAGGAAGTTATTAGTTGATAATTTACTACGTACAATAAAATTTTCGTTTAATACTAAAAGTATAAATTTGATTAATTAAACATAAATTTACTAATTTATTCTCAGGTCGTCTTAAATCCAGTTCGATACGTTGGAAGCATAACATGGCAAAGACACAGATGGAAAATATACGAATGCGATCTATATGTATAAACGATCACAAACAAGACACAACTACCGTCTGATAAATAACATGTAAATAACATAATAAACAAATTTCGTTTGTAAATAGTAAAATCTTATGATGATTGTAAGTATCATAATAAATGTTAACTTATTATAACTCTGTCCTTGTTCTTGTACCTATCTAACACTATATAACGTAATTCTAAATAACGTAATACATTATAACGTAATAGCATATAACGTAATATTGGTTTGGCAACTAAGTGATTGCAGATTTTGTCATTATCACCTAATGTATATAGTATATATTATATAGTATTATATATATATATATATATATATATATATATATATATATATAGTGTATTAAATTTATTCGAAAGTATTAGAATAGTTTATTGGACAAAGTGATCGATCCGAACTGTACCTAGTTCATGACGGTGACTCGGCCGTCTGACGAGCGCATGTTCCACTGTTGCAGAGTTTTTCGTTCGTCGGAGCTATGTAAGATATTTTGTGTATCTGGAAATTTAACGCAAAGGTACGTTGATCGCACATTGCGGTAAATACAGCGCGAAGGGTAATTCTAATTATCTCATGTCTAGTTGTAGGTTATCGTTATCGGTTTGTTTTCCTTTGTATAAATTGGCCTGCGAGCATGGATGGGCGATGCATCTGGAGAAATGGACTGCGACGAATAACAACGAGCAGCAAGAGTATTAACAAGAGGAAGAAGGAAAAAAGCGTTTAATCGTTGATAATGAGAACATGTATTATCTCGTTGGTTGCGCGCGAGCGTGGGAGAAAATGTGTGAAACGAGGGAAGGGCAGGGAGAAGTATCTTGTAAATGCGTAAATAAGAAGTGTAAATAAAATCGTTTGGAAATGTGAAACGTTTTGCGTAAAACAAGTAATGATAAGAGCGTAAAAATATAGGGTGAAAAGACGAGGTGTGTAATAAATATGCGTAAATAAAAATAAACGCGTTGCTAACTTGGGTGTGTGAAAGGTGGAGCAGGGAATTGGTCAAAACATGGGTTAGGTTTGTTAGAAAATTGTTAAATATGTAAAAAGATTGTAGACGTTGGATGCGTGAAAGCTGAAAGAAGTAAGAAAAGAAGGAAAAGAGAGTATAAAATGATAATAGGTAATACGTAAGGCAATATAATTTTATGGATGGCAAAAGAATGGATTCTTGCAGTCCAGTCTAGATCATCCAAAATTCTCTTAGTGGCTTTTGGTGATCCAAACTGTACTGTAGCGTAGTTCTTGGCTTGGTATCGCCTTCCGAAGATTAATCAACTGATTAATTTTTTGAAAACGATGCCAATTACCAGGTCTCACCACGAGGAGGTGACTACGCACGAGACCCGCCCATGGGTTATTTAACATTACGCATCGATCTCGACATTCAACCTATTGGCAGAATGTCGAGTTCCGACTCTACTTGACCATGGGCCTGCGTAAAGAGATAGTTGTTTCGTAGCCTAACTGCGAAACACATATCTTCTACGCAGCAGTTACACGAATCTTTACAAACGTGAAACGAATCTTAAACAACGCAATATCTACCTCCCACACAACGATTACATCGATCAGTACAAATATCGTACAATAATTCGCATTCTTACTGGCAGCATTCGGTATCAAAGACACATTTATCCAACTTTGAACGAAAGAAAGAAAATGAAGCTACTGACACTGTATACACCATTTCGTGTCTCGTAGAAGGGACATACGAGTCGCTGTACTAAATTGTTTAACGCTCTAATATTGCGACACTAAACATTCGAAAATATTGAAAAGTTAGAAACTCTAACGTGATCTCAATAAGCTTCCCTTAAAAATGGGAAAACAAGAAGATGCCCGATCAATCAGACGATAAAGGGAAAAATCGCGGCGCGCCCGAATCGAACGAGATCGCGATCTCTCCAAAGAACTAACAAACCTACGCGACATACCTCCGTGCACGAAATAACCCCAAGATTCAGTGGAAAAAAAGAATAGATTTTTTATATGTCGTTCTAAGTCAGATATGTATCATTGTACAGAATGGGCTCAGAATGGATTCGACATAGTTCAGATATATCCAACGTTGTCCAACGGTGTCCAACGGCGTCCAACGGCGTCCAACGGCGTCCAACGGCGTCCAACGGCGTCCAACGGCGTCCAACGGCGTCCAACGGAGTCCAACGGAGTCCAACGGTGTCCAACGGTGTCCAACGGCGTCCAACGTTGTCCAACGGCGTCCAACGGCGTCCAACGGAGTCCAACGGTGTCCAACGGCTTCCAACGTTGTCCAACGGTGTCCAACGGCGTCCAACGGTGTCCAACGGTGTCCAACGGCGTCCAACGGCGTCCAACGGTGTCCAACGGCGTCCAACGGTGTCCAACGGCGTCCAACCTTGTCCAATGGTGTCCAACGGCTTCCAACGGTGTCCAACGGTGTCCAACGGCGTCCAACAGTGTCCAACGGCGTCTCACGTTGCAGTCCAGTTTAGATTGTACAAAATTCGCCTCGTGGCTTCGCGTGATCCAAACTGGACTGTATTATCGTAGTTCTTAGCTCCGTATCGAATTATTGTACAACATTTGTACTGATTGATGTAGTCGTTTTCCAAAAATTAATCAACTGATTAATCTGCGAAAGCGATTACATCGATCAGTACAAAAATTGTACAATAATTCGCAACCATACTGGCAACATTCGATCTCAAAGATACATTTGTATAACTTGGAACGAGAGAAGGAAAATGGAACTATTGACACTGCGTATACAATTTAGAGTCTTGCAAAAGAGACATACGACTCGTAGTACCAAACTTATGAAGATATCGAAAAGTTATATACTCTAACGTGACCATAATATGTTTCTCTTAAAAATGGGAAAACAGGAAGGAGCCTGAACAATCGGACAATGAAAGAAAAATCATTTGGGTATCTAGCACACATATTTAATATGTTATGAAATGTTCAAATATGTAACTGAAATGTATTTTCTCTAAAATGTTAAATCTGAAACATTTACTGGATTTGGTATATGAAAGAAACAGGCATCTTTAAAACGAGAACATTATATACACGAGAAATAAACTACTAATAATGGTCAGTTACAGATCAAATTATTCTTGTTTTAATTTTAGCAAAAATAGAGAATCATTTGTATCTTTTTAATCGAAACTAGGGTTATGTTGAAAACTAGAATTTTAAGTAACTGAATTTAAACTGAATCAAAACTTGAAAACTTCATTTGAAATAGCTAAGATGAGAGAAAACCCGATTATTATAAATCTAACTTTTAACAGTATCTGTTATTTCCTATAACAACATAGTGACTTGCAACATAGTGAACCGAAAGATATGCACATAAATCATTTTGTTCAGAATTTTTGTTACAACGAACGATGATCGCGAATGAACTTTTGTTTCATACAAATGAAATTCGAATATTTATAAAATTTTACATTAATGTTAAAAGATTGAAAATATCGCGGTCGAAAAAATTCTAAAAGTTATGGTTCTAAGAACGAACAATCACGCGCATTAATTAAATTTTAGCAATGAATTAAATTTTAAAAAATATTACAAGCCTTCATAGCAACATTGAGATATTTCATTATAATACTTTGTTACGCACGAAATCGCTCACAATTTCATACATCTAAATATAAATTATTATGCATTCGTAATAAAGTTTCGTAATTTAGTAGTCATGGTAACGTTAACGCTGACGAAGGAATATGTCTTATAGCAGTATTTTCAGTAATAAGCGTAGTAATAAGGGGCGCTGAAAAAGAAACAAAGCAGTAGCCAGAAGGGCTATTAAAATTTGATCGTCTTCCACTCTATATAAATCCGATCAACACGGCTAGAGTGGAACTGAGTATTCTTGTTTCGCAACGCTAATTTACTACTAATATTTATGAAGCAGAAAATTCTCAAAATAAAACGCGATGAGTGCTTCGTTATATTTGAAATATAAATAAATCTATCATTAAAAAAAAAGAAAAAGTTCTGAAAATTCCCGAAATGTGATACGCAACGCTAATAAATTTAAATCTATGCACTCGTATTTAAGCAATACGCATCACTAATAGCGAGAGATCGTAGTGCAACCATTTAAGAGGTCGCTGATGAACGATCACACTTGCACAGCTCTTGCAGCTGTATCGTGTGATCCAGGAACAGTGTCCGACAAATGCAGTCGGAGGGTTTGGGCATTTTGTAAACGCAACTCTACTTAATAAAACGCGATCATTCATTATCGCAACGCTAAAGGGAAAAATTAATAGAAATCGCGATGGAATAATATCGCAACGCTAATTTTTACAGTGAATTCAATGAAAATTACTATTTACTATATAAAAAAGTTACTTCAAATATTCTGGTATTGCTACTTGCAATACTATAAAATTAATTAAAAATTAACATTTTTATAATCTAATTTGAAACAATAGAAAACAAGATAAATTCTGATACGTATAGTTTTATAAGAAATTCTAAAAATTTATAATAAAAATTGCAAAAGACAATCGCGATATCGTAATTCGCAACTCTAAAGCAAACGCGATTATCATTTTATCGCAACTCTAATTCAAACCGTAATCATTCTGTCGCGACACTAATAAAAAGCCGCGATGTTATTTCGCTACTCTAATTCAACCCGCAAATAATCTCTCGCGACACTAATAAGAAAAATCGCGATTTGCCTAGTGGAACGATGGACCGATATATAAATCGGCCAATAAAACAGAAACTACAACTACAACTACTATTACTACTAAAAATAGTAAAAGCGAGCATAGTGACAAAGTAGTAACAATAATGACTTCCCATGCTCTGCATGACCCAGAGGATGGGGAGTCATTAGTAGTTGCCCTCTTGAGTGGCAGTTTGCCGGGCCTCTTCGGCTTATAGCCTCTTCTTTCTTCGGGCGCAATGCCCGCTGAAACTTAAATCTAAGCTCGAGACTTCTAAATCGCAAACCAAAAAAAAAAAAAAAAAAACTTGGAAATAAAAATATAAACCGCGGAAGCTGATTGAAGTGCACATGGACTGACCAACGATCACAGCGGTGATCGTTGCTCACTCGCATGTGCGTGCTCGAGCAATAAACGTTCGTTTCGAGCCCACTCGCGACCGCGACCGCGAAATTCGAAAAATCGATAGGCAAAACCAGAGACGAGAGCATGCTCTACTCGTGCCAGTTTCACCGTCGATTTTTCAAATCAGATTTCCAGAAACAGGTTGGTCACACGAGAACGCGCCTACCCGACCTGAGACTGTGCCAACCTGCCCGGCCCTACCTACTTATAATAAACAGTCACACCAGAAAGTATGCTACCTATCCTACCTAGCCCTATATTTAAAAAATAGCAAAACGGGCACACCAACACACTCGCTCCACGGTTCTCACACAAACGCTCGGGCGCAAAGGTCCTACACTAGAGAGGACG
>CM026188.1:13605478-13623563 GCA_014825925.1 Bombus breviceps | reverse complement strand
GAAACTGAAACTGAAACTGAAACTGAAACTGAAACTGAAACTGAAACTGAAACTGAAACTGAAACTGAAACTGAAACTGAAACTGAAACTGAAACTGAAACTGAAACTGAAACTGAAACTGAAACTGAAACTGAAACTGAAACTGAAACTGAAACTGAAACTAAAACTAAAACTAAAAACAAAACTATAACTACAACCAAACAATATTAAATAAAATAAAACGCTCACATTGTTCGGAAATTCAAGTGGATGAGATGTACCGGCAATTCCTCGTTCGTCCAGAAAATTGAAAATATCAAAGAATTCTGTGACGCAACTCCGATGGCGAGATTGATACATACCAACTCAATACCGTGACGTTCGAATTATCTCCCCGTATTTAGCTATTCGGTATCTCAAACAAATGGCACACGACGAGAGACATCGATTCCGATGAGCCTCGTCAGTCCTGCAGCGAGATTTCTACGTCGACATCCTCAGTGGAGCCGATACGAAGGACGAGGCACTGTCACTCAAGGCGGAGCTCACTGAACTTCTCAAACTCGCCGGCTGGAACATCCATAAATAGGCATCCAACAACCAGGAATGTTTACAAGGATTAGTTATCCGAACAGCACACCAACCAAAAACTACAGCAGATTATGTTATGGGAAATCTATCTGAAACAAGGATAATCGAATCTCGCCCTTTCACCAACATCGGAGTCAATTATTGCGAACCTTCCTATATACAGGGGCGAAAGGATCGTAACCACCTAAAAATCAAGGTATATGTGGCGATTTGTATGCTTGACAGTTAAGGCGATGCATATTGAGTTAGTCAGCGACCTCACGAGCAAAGCCTCAATTGCGGCTGTTAGACGATTCATCGATCGGCGAGGACGTTGCTCGTGTCACGTAATAATTTAACAAATGACTTGAAAAAAATGTCGATCTCCAAACAGGAGGTCGAGTTCTTTATTTCAATACAATTTTTACAATAGTGATATGGTAGACGCTTTGCGATTCGCAACGATAGGTTTTTTGAATATTCAGGCTTGTTCGGAATTATTCAGACTGATTTGGATGATTTTAGGAGGAGTATTTATGTCCTTTATTAGTTGGAGTGGGAGAAGACGCTGGTCATATATCTCTGGGAACAGGTAAAGTGATCGTATGCCACCTAGGTGGTCGCTCACGATAAGACACTTGGAATCTGATCGCGTAATTAGTTGAATTTCACCTGTGACACTCGCGTCGCGTCGGTTCGAGATTATTTCACGTTTCGCACGTAAGATGAGAGATTGGTATTTCAATTATGATAGTTATTGTAACATTTATTATATAAACTGACAGAGTAACGATACAGAATGTCGTAAAAGAACAGAATAGGATGTCAAGTGACTTTGGGGGGTTTTTATATCAAGTGTTTGGTTCCTGTGGAGGAGTTATCGCTGGTTGCCGGTCGCATAGGTATGCTGTTACTGCTTAGTTATTGTTTTGATGGCTATGGTATGCAAAATGTGATTATCCTATCGCTGAATTCCGAGACCACTGTGACACTCGACAAGTCATTCCGACAATGGTATAAACTTCGTGGGGGCCAACAACGAACTAAAGAAACTCCAAAACCTCCTACTGGCTCACGATCATAAGCAGTGAGTTCAGGCTGTTCTATCCGACCGACAGATTGAACGGCGCTTCAACCCCCCCCCCACACTCATCACACTTAGGTTGGTTATGGGAAACGACGGTGAAATCGTTCAAGCGCCATCTCAGACGTATCGTTGACAACGAACTGCTAACATTCGAAAATCTCAACACCCTCATTATCAAAATTGAATCGATCCTCAATTCTCGACCACTAACTTCAATTTCCACGGATCCAAATGACCACCTTGTCATCATTCCCGGCCACTTCCTCATTGGCAATTCCAATTTAACGGTCTTCCCAATTGGCGGTTCCATCTAACCGTCTATCCACCTGGCAACACCTACAACTCAAGCAATACTTTTGACGCCGCTGGCATCGGGAATATCTAAACGAGTTGACCAGTTGCAACAAATGGAGTAAGGGAGGTCACGACATTCAGAAGCCACAATCGTCAGCACCAAGGGAGATAACGTGCCATCAATGCAGTGACCCATGGGCAGAATCATGAAGGTAAATTCAGGCAGGAAATCACGAAACCGATAAATCGCCGGTGATCTCGCATTGTAGATCGAACGTTTCACAAATAAATTTATTATACAAATCCAATAGAGTGACGGTTCAAAGTGTTACAACAGAATGATTCAAAGTGTTACAAGAGACTGATTCAAAATGTTTCAACAGACTGACTCGAGCGCTTATTTTGGAGGGTTTTTATACTAGGGTTTTAGTCCCTCTGGAGGGGTTGTCGTCTGGTGTATCTCAGAGGCACCTATTCCTTTCCTATTTGGTTATTGTTTCGATGGCTGTGGTATGCAGAATGTCTAGCCTATCCTATTACTGTTTCTGAGGGAGTGATCCTTCTTGAGCGTGTAACAGCATCATCCGGACGACCTAATTCTACCTTTACAGAACTTTTATCCGGTACACTCTCAACGGGGAGAGAATGTTTCTTCCCGTGTCTGTCCACATAAACCGAACTCTATCCCTCGGGGATAGATGGCCAATAGATGTTTAAACGCCCTTATTGTGGTGCCTCAATAACCTTAACCATTATAAATTTTTCATAGTTAAGGTCCTTAAGGCCACACAAATATCTATTAAGTTGAGGCATTCCTTAGATTTATGGTCCATTCCAGTAAAAAATGGGAAAACGGGTTTTCCCATGTTCAACGGCCATTTCCACCCGCAAGCGACCGTTGATGGGGCAACCAGCACCAATCACAAGTTCAATATAATCAGTTCAATACAAGCAATAGTTCGATATAAATACCGCCTTCTAAAAACATATCTGGACTTACCATTAACTCTTAGTTCTGAACACATCTGACTTGCTATTTACACTTCGCTGAGAACACGTTTACACGCACCACGCGTAATAATTATATTCTTCGAGGAAAAGTTGTTGAAATAAAGTGTATATTTTGACCTGTTAACTCAGTATTATCATTTCAACGCCAATTATCAAGCCGTAACGAGAATTTACGATTCTCGTTGGCGCGCTCTAACGCGACCGCGTCTCTCTATGAAAGGTTGAACACCAAGGTTGAAACTCAAAATTTAATGATCTTTTTTATGTTCTTCAACTTCCCCAAAATTTTTGTGTGCAGTACTAATAGTTCTCAGACACAAAGAGATTCAGCTTGTTGATCGATTACTGTGTTAAAAAATGTATGGTTCTATTAAAAAGGAAGTTGATTCAAGATATAAAGTTGATGTTTGTTCGATTTCATTTATTCACAAAGATTCAAAACGATAGGAGATTTACAATACGATCGAAAATTATTGACTATTTTCTAGAGAAAGATTAAATTTTATACCATCTAAATAGTAATACTCAAATGGCATATTACTTTAATTTCTATTAACCTTAATAGTAAATCTCATCACCACGCACTGGATGTGTCACATCCCATACGCGAAAGAATGCATGTAGTATCACGGTGGTGAAATATATTATTTATTATATATTGTGATATCTAGGATTTATTTAAAATGTGTGGATCGCACAGGTGTTCCCTAGGTGGATCCTCGACAGGACCGAAATGGAGAGCTATGTTAGCACGACATTGATGACGGAAAATATTATTGGGGAGGTAATTAAGAAAAAAGGATTATGACGACGAGACATAAACAGGAGATGGACGTAGAAAGGAGAAGACGAAAAAGAGCCAACAGAAATAATAATAATGGAAAAGATGTAATGAAGGGGGGATACGCGCTAGGGCCAATCCTGAAGTAATGCCGAAAGGCGGTTCTGTGGTTGGCACCTGTATCATATGAAGAGCGGATAGAGGAGGAGTGAATAAAGCGTATGGCGACAACCTACTTTTTTTTTTACTAAGGCGTTCGCCGTCGCGTTGAGAGACGGTGCCAGGCGCTCGAAATGAGCGCCGAAGGTCCAGTGGCTGTCGAGAGTCAGGCCCAGATACTTCATACTGGTTCCGACCTCGATCTCAGCCCGCTCCAACCTCAGGCGATAACCCGCTGGAGACGTCCCATGATCGGCCCTGCGGCAAAACCACATTGCCTCGGACTTCTCAGGGGATACCGTCAGCCCCAATCTCATGATCTCGGCGACCATGCAGGCCACTGCCAGCTCCGCCAGACGGACCGTTCTGCCCCACGCCGTGTCCCAGACCAGCACCAACGTGTCGTCGGCGTAGCACATCAGCGCCGAGTCCTGGCTCCCGGAGTACCGCGTCATACGCGATGTTCCACAACAATGAACCCAATACCGAACTCTGCGGGATCCCGCGGTGCACCGCCTTCCCAGTCATCCCTCCGGACCACACCCTGCAGGTACACGGGTACCTGATGAAACTCGAGGGCGCGGCGTATCCTGCCCCGGAGGATGCTGTTGAGGGCGTTGACCACGTCCAGCGACACTGCCAGCCAACGCCACGTAACCACGCCGCTCGCCTCCCTCGTCAAGGGAGCGGACACGGGCGACAGCGTCGGCCGCAGACCGCCCCCTCCGGAAGCCAAACTGTCCGTCGTGCAGTCCGGGAACACCCCGGAACAAATGAGACTCGAGGCGGGCAGCCACCACTCTCTCCAGCAGCTTGCCAGCCTCGTCCAAAAGGCACACCGGCCGAAAGGCGGAAAGCGAGTCCAGAAAGCGTCCCGGCTTCGGCAGCAAGACTATCCGTCCCTCCTTTCACGAAACAGGGAGTTTGCCCCGAGACAGGCATCCGTCGAACTGACGCATTAGTCTCGGATCCAAGACCCCGGCGTCGTCCTTCCATAGACGGGATGGGACTCGGTCGGGACCCGGAGCTTTCCGTGTTCCCATCTTCTCGACCACCTCGGCCAATTCTTCCTCGGTGACCCTCAATTCCGGGCTCCAACTTCCCGCGGTGTCACGTGGCTCTTCCTCTGGCGATTGAGGTTCCTGCTCCTCCTCTTCGGTAAAACTGCCATCTTCCTCGTTCGCCGCTCCCGGGAACAGGGTGCCGACAACTTTCTCCAGGAACCGAGGGTCCACGTTCTCCGTTGCGGGACGCGCCCTTGGACGGAGTTTGTTCAACACCATCTTGTAAGTGCGCCTCCAGGGATCGGACATGTAGCTATTTAACTTTGTGTACCCAACTTATCAAAGAAGGTAGAAACGCGCTTTGCAAACTTATTTATACATCCTTACATATCAATGCAATTATCTGTACATACTGTTATGAGCAACCACACTGTGGAATTCGAGCATTTGCCAGCCACATTGAGCAATGCCAAAGCCAATGCGAAACGTGACGAAATAAGAAGGGGACGATCGGTCGTCGGTGACATCTACTAAATATACGAGGACCGTGAGACATCTCTGATCCATGGTAGTGAGCGGTCGTGCTTACCAAATAAGTTTTACTAGTCCAAATAGTTTGAATAGTCTTACAAATAGTTTAGCCTGCGTTACAAGTACACATACAAGTTGTTACACTTGCACATACAAGTTTTCTAATCCTCAACGTTCCCACTTTTAATTGTGAATATTGACCGGCAACTTCATCTTACTCTCATCACACTTCGACTTGCAAGTTTTCAAGTTTCAGATTTTAAATGCTACAATGACATGTAAATAATAATATTAAAGTCATTCAAAACAATCTTTATTCATCTCAGAATACTGATATAATAATATAAACTGATATAATAATATAATAATAAACTAATATAATACTGATTACAATATTTATATTAATTATAGTTGAGTAATGTGTGGAATTTTTTAAAACATTCATTGGGATGCAAATTCAAAGCAATCTTTATTCATGAGGTGTAAGTGCTGTCCGTGATAATTGTAGCTGCTGGCTGTAGAGCTCGCTGACTGTTGAATTTGGCGCTAGGAGGGTCATTGCCCCTAGCAGTAAGAGTTTCTCTTTCTCTCCCTTTCTGCTCACTCCTCTGCGAGCATAATGTTAAGAAATGTTAAGGTGGTATGATCGCTAGTTACTACAAGCTAAGTTGGTGCGACTTCTAGCGACGCTCTTTTGTCTTAGAAGTCGTCCACGTGTTAATTAACTGTGTGCTTCCTGTGTGGTAAGACGTGTTGTACGAGCGGAGAAATATATTCTACACGAAAATCGAATCTGTGTGAATCGATCAGTTATTGACCCAAAACCCACGTTAATTAACACATAACTCGCTCGCAGAAGAGGGGGTCAATCTCTCGCCTCTACGTGACGTCGGACAAAACTCCAGCGTGTGTCCGTCGTCTCCCGTTCGATTTTCATCAGGTACTCGTCGAACACGCCGTGTCCTGTGAGCACCTGGGTCATCCTGTAGGTGAGCGGGAGGCTGCGGCGACTTCTCCATGTCTTCCAATTTGGGAGGACCGCCTCCGCGCCTCGATGTTCTCCTCTCTCGTTGATCAACTGGGATCGCCATTGGACGCTCTTTTGTCTTAGAAGTTGACCACTGAGTGTATCCTGTGTGGTAAGACGTGTTGTACGAGGCGGAGAAATATATCAAGTATAAATCGAATGTGTGTGAATCGATTAATTATCAACCCTAAACCTACATTAATCAACAATAATTGAGTAATGTGTGGAATTTTTTAAAACATTCATTGGAATGCAAATCGGGTTTGCGTTCACAGATCTCACAGTAGAAAAGTGTTTGTTGTTTTACCGCATTACTTCCTTTTGGTGAATAAACAAAACACTTTTTCTTTTCCCCTTTCGGCAACTGATTTATTATATGGAGTTTCGCACCGAATATTTGTTCTTTATCTGTTCCGGAAAACCTGCCATACACATTGTTATTCCGAAAGTTACTTACGAGATGACTTACTAATAATTTGACAAACTTATAATGTGACAAAGCGCTTTCTTCTTTCCTTTCCTGAGAAATGTTTTACAATATATAAGCATTTATTACGCTTGTTTCTAATCCCCAAAAGAACAATTTCCGCCACCATTTCAACTTTTTCTTTTTTTTTTTCAGGAGACAATATGTTGATGCATACTGATCAGCTTTATCTACAGTGCTTGAGAGACACACTGGAAGTAGAACACCGCACATCGATGGTGCTTGACACCACACACTTTGTACACTTTGATTGTTAAGAGCTAAATGTAAAATGATTCTGAATAAACCACCTATGCCGCAAGCCGCATAACGGTATAATGAAACAGTAGAAGGGCGGCGTGCGTTTGTTGAATAAGAGAAATAACAGTTCATGAAGTATAGAGTCCAAGAAACTAATTTTTAAAATTTGTGTCTCTCTGTTTGTACTGACCTCTCGCAAGGGGGGCCGTTGAAAGTGCAAAACCGCGTAGAAAGTGCAGTGTCGCGGCTGTAGCCCGCTTGCGTGAGTTCCTTGGGTAAGGCGAACCCACGGGCCAGAGCCACGAGTGGGACCGTCGGAATAAGACCCAGGAACAAGACCATCGGCATCGATCGAAGCCTGTACCTGTCGGACACCACTTACGTGAGCGTCATCTGATCCTGTCAGTAACGACGGCTACAGGGACCCCGACTGACAGTGACGTGGCCGTCGAGCCACTCCGATAGTCCCACCACTGACTTAGATTGGTACCACAGGGGCCGAGATCAACCGGTACCTCGTGGCCTCTGCCGGTAGCAACACGGCAGATACATGCGGCGTCGGATATGCGAGTTGCCACCCGAAAGAATAGGTTCAACTTGTCCGATGATCCACAAAGTGAGGGCAACGCTTTTCCAAGCCTCGCGCCCTCTACTTACGCGCAACATCCAGCGGCAGGGGTCATTAGAAAATCGGAAATGTGAGAAACGAACACCTTAAATGCGAAGCCAATATGAGTTCCAACTCGAGGTATGGCGCAATCAACCACAGGGACGAACTTTCTACGCACAAAATACTTATGTGTTTGTACACGCATCACGTAAAAGCTACTGAACGGATTTTGATAGGATTATCTGTGTTATATAATTTAGCGTCCAAGAAAAAAAAGCAGGCCAGATTTCATCTCGATTCATTTTGTATTTCATCCATAAAAATTCATCTACTTAAAGTTCCACATATTAGTAATTCACGTGAACGAAGTCGCGGACAAAAGCTATTTAATAAGTGAAATTGATTAAGTACTGTCCTTTAATTATGTTTATGAAAATGTGAACTCGCATAAGTATCTGCAGTTTAAAAATTACATTAAATAAGCTGAAATGTAATTAACACTTGCGTGGTCAACTCAATGATTCTTTTCATTTGTTTGTTTAATCCTGGATACTGCTTTGTCAATAATCTTCATGTCCACCACTATTCAAACTGCAGTAGTTGAGTAGGCCAAATTCAACTGTATAGCTTCATAACATCAATAATAGTAGTAGTTTTATTATCGTTTTAATAAAAATTAATTGCACCCGCTTTCACAGAAAATTTCCGGTTTGTACTGAATTAATTTGTACTGAAAATGAAATCGTTTTGTATCGGGTGATAGAGGCGGTTTTATATTCCTTTTTCTCTTATTCTATCCATGCCATTGCCAATGTGAGAAAGGTTTCAAGATATGCTTATTGTAATTTAATTTCACATAATACTGGGATGTCAATGAAAATAATTTATTAGGTTGTCAGAAAAGTTTCTTTCGTTTCATAAGATTATAATATATGAACAATAATTTGTTTTATATTATTTTATTGAATTAGGTATGATCTATTTCGTTATATTTCTATTATTACGTTCGTGCATAATTCAATAAACTAATATAAAACAAAAAGCACTGTGCGTCTATTTTTTTTCTTATAAAACAAAAGAAACTTTTCGGACAACCTAATATATGCGATGAATAGATAAGTCGGTCTGGTAGGCATGTGCTTCATAATATGACACGGTTTGTATTTCAGCAGCGATCAATCAATTTGTGTTCCTTGCTTTCTGTGTTTAGTCAGAGTGCTTTTACAGAAAAATCGTAAACCTTGTTATGATATTTCATTGCAGATGATGACGGATATCAGTTCTAAATTCAATTCAAACTCTAATGATGTGCTAAATTTTGTATTAGTGTGGTTCTCAGCTGTAAGGGTTAAAAATTTGTTTTGCGTGTAGTTTAGTGGTCCCCATAAATTGTCATACTTGGTAAGGAATTTATATATACGACATTTACATAAATATTATTGTACATCTAAAACATTGTATCATTATTCAAAATTATTCATTAGCACTTTTCAAATCGCAAACAAGATTTCGTTTGAAACTGATGTGAGGTGATGAAAATTTGAGAACTTAAACTCAAACGCGGTACAAATTCTCGTTGTCTAGACATTCTGAAATTTCATATCATTTCCTCACCAAGTGTTATACCAAGTGTAGAGGTGTAAAATAAAAAGAACTCGGTGGTTGAAAAGCAGAGAACATCCTGATTAAATGCATATCTCATCCGTAAAACTTTATTCATTCTGGAATTTGATTCTATCGCCTTTGTCGGATATGTTACATACTTCACGTAGTTTTTAGTACGGTGAAATATGAAAAAGATGTTTTCAAAATCTGAAAAATACGATGTCGTGTACATTGATTTAAAAAAGATATTCTTCAAATATTTCCATATTATTGGGTTGGCAACTAAATGATTTTGTCATTAGGTGGTATTAACAAAATCCGTAATCACTTAGTTGCCAACTCAATAATTGTGGATTAAAGAAGAGATACTTGCCTCTGAGAAGTTTTTCAAATTGAAGACTAGCAGTCCTCCAGCTGATAGATTAGGAGCACTTAAGCAACTTCTTAGTACTAATACAAGCAACAGTTTCGTTCTCGTATTAGTATTATACCAGAACGTGTTATATCTGTGAACAAAGTTAATTCAGTCGTTCATTTAGGATAATGATAATGAAGGATTTAATTCAGTTCATAATTTTAGTATCAACAACACAATAGAAATAAAGGAATCCTGCAGGTTTGACAGATCGACGTGTTATTCGTACGATACTGTAACAAAAAATGATTTCCAGACAATTTTATAATTGATATTCTCATAACCTCGCGAATTAAAAGTACAGACACGTGTAATGGGTTCTAAAACTAAAGTACTTAGAACAACGTATATTCTATTCATATTTACAGATTACTTACATTGATTCGGTAAATTCATCGTTTGCATTCAGTACGAATTGTCCTTGTAATAAAAAGAAAAATATGTGTACTAGTTGAGCCAAGAGAAATATAATATCCTTGATAAATTGTCCAGAGACATTCGCTTGCGATGCAACCTGTTTTGAAGAACAGTAATTACGAATAATTACGAATTGATGTCGAACAGTGTGATTTTTAAATTGAAAAGCTCACCTTTACTAATGTGACGCTAAGAGTTGTCATTCCCAAAGCAACAGTGATGAAAAGATAAGCGGAATGACTGCTTTGAATGGTTCTGAGGTAACTACTTTGAGGTCATTAAAACCGGATCAGTAGACCGTGGTCGATAAAAAATTCAATAATATACATGTAAGACACATGCAAATACACAAATTAAATTCTCTCAAAAGTATTGAGATTATTCTGGATATTGTTTGAGAATTTTCAAGAATACTTGTTAGGCAATTGTTATGCTATAGCACAGTAAATGTTCAATTAATGAAATAAAATCATTGACACTATTTATCAGCAATTAAACGAATACGTCACATTATGGTGTTTGAATTATATATTTTAATAAAACAAATAAATCTTTTTATTCGTAAAAATATATTACTTTTAAACGGTGGTGCAACCCGCTTTTTAAGAAATAAGATTATTGGGAATATGTTTAAAGGGAATAAGAAATAAGCTAAAAATGGTTAGCTAAGAAATATTTTGGCAATTGTACTGACTTTGTAGCATATTGATGTCCTCGAATCGAATGAACCACTCTTTCGTAAATCTTATCCTGCACGACACTCGTTTCATTGACAATAGAAAAATCTAAAATCGCATTCTTGAAACGATGTCTGAGAAAAAATTTATGTTCCTTGCAATTCCAAACTAAAATTATTTGATCGAAGTGATATTTCTTTTTTTACCTAGCCACTGCTAACTGACCACAAGCATGTTGCACAATGTACATGTAACTCGTATCGCACCCAATATACACGAGACATGTTAATATAATCGTACACATCATATGAAAGCTTATAATCGTACGATACATTTGGTCATTGATATAATAATAAGCTGGAAAAATGTACATTAAATCTCGCGTTTCGTTCATTGGTGAAATTATATCCAAAACGATTGGCGTTAAAGATAATTGCAGAAAACTTATAGCACAGCAAATGCAAACTCCTGTAAATTGATTGTAGCGATGTGTAAAATGAATCATAATTATAATGAATAAAAAGACGAATTTTCGATATGATTTATCCTACCGAAATACAACCAGGAAAAGAATGCTCCTTTTTTGGCATACTCGATCATGATATCCAATTCATCATGTAGTCTATTGGTTGACCAATCCTTCCAAACAGCGTTAAATAACATCTTGTACTGCAATGTAATCAATCTCATGCAATCAAAAGATATATATAAAGATATGAAAAACTCGATAGGTCGTACTTCTCGTTTTTTCTACACAGCAATGTTTTCGCTAGCGCACATTAAATGGATATGCAGATATATTAATCGTATTCAAATAGTGTTATTTCTTAAAGAACATTTTCGATTTATCGCCATCATTTTCTAACGCTTATAACTTCGAATCTATCAGGTTATACACTTCGTCAAATGTTTCATACCAAAATCCTTCTTTGTAATGTTTGAGTGACGTGAAAGTGGGGAACTCAACAAGAATCAACTTACTATATTTCACCATGTGAAATTATACATAAAACGTAATATAATAGAATAGTAATAAAAAATGGAAAATGAAACAAACAGTTCCTTTACCTCTGCAGCATTGATAATGTAATTCCCTTGTTTTACCAGAGCCCCGAATATCGCATTAAAAAAGCACACCTGCTCTATTAGGGTATTTAGGCTAAAGAAACATATTATGTTTGCCATCTGCAATCAATGATCGATTAATTTAACAAAAAGGAAATTCTCGCACTAATAGATTATCTACACTAATTGTCAATCCAAAAAATATTCAAGTACTAACGCACATTTGATTTTCACGTTTCATATCATTCTTAATTTTGGTGAGAGTAAATTCGAAATTGTTTTCATCCGTAGATCATATATTTTACTTTGAAATAGAAGTGAATAGAAAGAATTAAATGAATTTTTAATAACCAATGTTCATAGTTTTAATATTTAGTAACATAGCCTTTTTATTTTATTACGCATTTTAATCGTACCGTAATCTAATTATACTAATAATCTTAACGACCTTTTAATAATCTTCTAATAACTTTCTAATAATCAATAATAATAATTTTAATCATAATACTAACTATGATTTTTTTTTAGATATTCTGCATTTGTCTTTTCTCAGTTCTTTTCTGCTTGTTATTGATGTTTCATTCTACGATTTAAATTACAAATTTTCTATTGAATTAAAATCTGGGGGCTAAGGAGTGTATGACTTAAGAATAATTATAAAGTAATTATAGTAGTTATATGTAGTAATTATAATAATTAAAGTAATAATTATAAAGCAATATGTTTGGCATCATTGTCCTAAAAAAATTAGCATGTACTTTGAATTCCTATTTTAATGGCACACTGCAATAAACTTTCCTTAAAAAATGCTAATGTTTAATTTTGTCCATGACACCCTCCATAAAAACGAGATTCTCTACACCCCGCTCGAAATGCAGTACCAGACCATAACATCCACCAATAAATTTAAAAGTGGATTGCAAATATTTTGGATTCAGATCACACCATGTTTCATTCATTCGAGCCATAAATGTCTGCCGAAAGTAACCGCCAAACTATCTGTGTGCCTATATTTTTTGCACTCGTGGCCCATGGCCGTAGAAAAAGTTTCAAGTTTTTTTTTTTTATTATTTTATTTAAAATTTTACAATTTGTCCAGTAGGACATTTGGTAAAATATTTTAATTTAGTGAATAAAATATAGCATGTGGATGGTTACCCCCAGTGGGGTTCCATCATCGTGTTTATTAGGTTATATCCTTTGTGGAGTTTCAAGTTGAAACGGAAAACTCAAAACTGAGATTCATAATATTGTGCCTTGAAACACTAACGGTGTTTTGGGTTACAAGGTCTAGAAGCAAAAAAACTTTGAATAGATCGTTATTGCTGTTTCTTGTAATCTTCAGCTAAAGTTACACAGAAAGGTTAACTTTTTGTGATAACATCCGGTAATGTAAATGTATGAACGTGCTCCCTATGAGATGATTATTCTTCCTTCAATTGGTATAGTGATATTGTGCGAGCGACGATTAAAACCGTCATCAGCAAACACTATCTCTGTACTTGCACTTATACTTATTTTAATACATCTGACTACTACTAATTCATCCACTCGTTTCTTTATCAACCAAGCGTTATACACACGTTACCAAACACGTTATGCACCTCAACTGTCTTCTCGAAATTCCACAGCTATTGTCAGAGATGTTCTTTTTATTTTCCGCAGAATTTCCGTTTTTCTCGGTCGTTTAATATTTATATTTATTATTTAGTTATTCGTGGCTGAGCACTTTACGGAATTGAGCCAAATCTATCTTTTCTTTTTCAACCTTCTGAAAATATCTGCTGCGATGCTTTTTTTTAAATTAAGCACATTAACAATTTTCTCGCGATGAGATACGACAGGTTCAGTCCGGAGATCAAACGAAATATTCTTGCCTTCACGCAAAGTCGGTATACCAATTGACTACACAGTAACAAACTTGATGAAATCCGTTTATAAAGTGACGCTATGTTTCGAGTCAAACGCTTTCAAGAAAATTGCGAAGGAAAGTTGCGATATGTCCGAATATTTTTGTCACGCTTAAATTGAATACGATCTCTCTTAATTTTTAATATTGTTTAATTATATTATGTTAACTAAAAAACTTCATTCAGATTTCAAAGTATTAGGTTGTCCCAAAAGTTTTTTTCGTTTTATAAGAAAATAATAGATGCACAACATTTTTTGTTTTATATTATTTTGTTGAATTATGTTTGTATTGTTTTAATAGAACAAAATGATCGTACATAATTCAATAAAATAATATAAAACAAAAAGACATCTGTTATTTCCTTATAAAACGAAAGAAACTTCTAGGACAACCTAATACAATAAATGATCTATCAATAAGAACATTTTCGAATTTCTTAACAGAGATATAACACGTCAGAATCAGATGTGCGTTAGTGTGCGAATATTTTGGGGATTCACTGTACTTAACGCATTAAAAAAATTTAGAATTTTGCGAAAAATTCGGGGAACATCGCAATGCTTGTGTGTACATATATAATAAGTACATAAATAACAAGTACATAAATATGCATCAATAAACCAAAGTTTCTATAGAGTACAGTTGATTACAAATTAATATTTACGTACCTGTGTAACAAGCGATAACACACTAATGATATATATAATTATTCGTGTGAACAGTTTCGAAAATTTACTCTGATCAGGCCAAATTCCGGCGATCATACTGCATGTCTTCACTACTTTCAGATACTTTTTTTCTACCGTCGTTTTGTTCATAGTAAAATGAAAAATGGCATCGATATTACGCAGCTGTATGTACGACTGACAAATGAAGAATGGCAGTGAAGTTTGTTAAATGATTGAAATTGACGTGTATACTCCTACTTCCTTTCCGCCATAAAAATTTATCGGAATGACGGTCGTAAATAATGCGTACTTGCTGCTATCGTGATCCTCGTAAAACAGAATGACGATTTAATTATTCATTCCTCCCTGTTAAGTCTGTGCCTCTAATGTATACCTTTAACAATGGTAAGTAGTTGGTCGAAGCATTAGCTGTTGATCGATGTGTATTCTTAACGTTTTTCACAAAAAAAGAAAAAAACATTTCGAAACATTATTCTCGAAGCTATTTTGTCTGAAAGGTCAATTACGATTAATAAAAATTGACTTAAAAATAATAGATACTGTAGTATGGATATATCGTGAACCAATTTGAATAATTAAAAGCATGGGAAAGCTTTTTGGCCATGAGACGTAAAAGGATAAAGTATAGCTGAATATCAAAGTGAACTATACAGATTTTGAACTCGTTATCTTCATTATCGAGCCACGAATAGCCAAAATCCGTCTGTCTGCTCTCCGCAAAAAAGTAGCGCGAGCTTCGTATTTAAAGCTGTTCTATTCCCACAGCCCACATTGCAGATTAAACTTTGCAACGAGATTAATGTGTGTGTGAATATTCAACCTCCTGTCATGATTAATACTAATATTTTTCTTAGTGTTACTGATGCTACCGTATTACTTTAAAAAATTTCAAAACTAACTGGTCACAAGCTAAATCATACATAATTTCTGCATGTATTGTACGTATTATGCGAAACATTTTGGAATTTCATTAGCACTGTAACGGGACATATTGGTAACATCTGAAACTAATTTAAAAAATATATATATATGGAGATACAAATAGTTTACTGCAAACAAATATTTAATATGACATTAATATGCAGCCTGAGATATACATATAATTTTAAGTCTATATATATGTCGGGTTTGTATTAGGATTAGGGTTAGGAGCGTTTAATGAATCTTCATTCGAATTAGCCATTAGTGCGGTACAATACAGGTGAAGTTTATTGACGCAAGTAGAGGTATTACAGTCTTGGCAATTAACCGCGGTGATTACGCACTCACGACGCTAATGACAGTGGCCTCAGGTTCGATAACGAATCCGCGGTCAACGGGATAGTAGATGTATGTTCTCCCAAAATCTAAGTCTGACTCTTTGTTAAAAAACGTGAAGTATTCACTGGTCGTAAAGACGTTACTTATTCTCGCCAATGAGATCGCACGAGAGAATGACTTTCCGTCACGATGATGCTGCAGAGGAAAACTATGAAGGGGTGTGTCTAAGAACACGAGATCATCGGATTCGTCGAGGAAAGCCTCCGTTCGGAAAGTGAGGGAAATGGACGTTGCTATTAATTGGTTAACTTCTATGTTGGTGGTTGAAGAAGGATGCTAACCACCTTTGAGAGAGAGAGAGAGAGTTGCTAGCAGAAGCGTCGTATGTGAGAAAAGAAGATTTCTCGTATCTTCACGCAGTAGGCGATCTGATTGTAATTGTTCGAGATTTCTGATAGCGAGATTGGGCTCGAGGCGACAACTGGTCGCCGAACGTAGCCACGGTCAGGGGAGGGACGTTTTGCCTGACGGAGGTGTGGAGTGGTTGTATGGTTCTCCCTAGAAATGTGGTTGTGGCGGCATACGGCCTCAAGAACGGGCGTAGCCACGTGTGACTTTACCTCGGAGGTATCAATATAATGGGACACACGTTGCATTAATAACCAAACTCCAGGCAGAAACTGCCTAGCAACGGCGATTGGAACTTTCTCGACGTTTCTATCGAGTATAACAAACAAATGCAATCGTACAGCGAGAAAGATTTCCATCGATCTGGTATTCGTGTGATCGCCTTGGAAAGTGATGCATCGAGCAGTTATATCGAGCGTCCAAAAACGTATTTTGTGCCTAGAAGCATTTTTCACTTAGAAAAGAGTTATCCCGTTGACCGTGGATTCGTTTGAACCCCCAGAAAACATTGTTAATAGCGTTTGTTAAACTTGTTATTCGTAGACTTATTATTCGTAGACTTATTATTCGTTAAACTTACTATTCGCAAGCTTATTATTCGTAGACTTATTACTCGTTAAACTTATTCTTCATTAAACTTAATAATCGTTAAAATTAATATTCGTTAAACTTAATATTCGTTACACTCATTGTTCGTTAAACTTTGTAAAAGTCCTGTATATACGTTAAATATAATCTCTGTTTGTAAAACAATGGATAATTCAAACGAAGAATTGTTACGCGCCACAAATTCTAATGATAACCCGACATATATATGTCGGAAAAGCGTCCGTGTTAGGGTTGTGAGTTAGCCATGATGCGTTCAACACAGGTGGAACTTATTACGATAATAGCAGTAGTACAGTTTGGCAAGTATCCGCGGCTGGTAGACACTCGCGACACTGAGGACTATGGTCTCGGGTTGGATAACGAGTCCGCGGCCAGAGGGATGATAGATATACGTTCTCACCGAATATAAGTCTGACTCTCGATTCAATAAAATTGTGTAGAATTCACTGAGCGCAAAGACGCTGCTCCTTGCGTGGATGAGACCTTCCAAGAGAATGACTTCCCACCCCGATCTTGCCACCGAGGGAGAACTATCTCGGCTGTGTCTAAGGGTACGAGATCCTCCGATTTGTTGAGAAAAGCCTTCGTCCAGAAGGTGAGGGAAATTGGCATAGCTGCCAATTGGTCAATCCCCATATCGATGGTTAGAAAAGATGCTATCCGCCCTCGAGGGAAAGTTGCTAGTGGGAGGCGCCGTTCATGAGACAATAAGTTTCCCCCTCTTCCCGTAGTTGGGCAAAGACTGTTTGTCCGTTTGAAGGACTTCAGTTAACCGAGTCCTAAGATTTATAACGGGCCCTCGAGGTAGCCGAACATGTGCTGCGGAGATGCATCGACATCTGGTACCCATCTTACTCGAAGTGTAGGGTCTGTATATGGCGGGCTTTGTTAAATAACACGTTCATCCGTTGACCGCGACCTCGCTCGGCGACTGGCTGTCGCCTCGAGCCCAAGCACACTATCGCGAATCTCGAACAATTACAATTGGAATGGATGGCTACAATTATTTAATTACAGCTATGACAGAAACCAGGTTGCAATGTTGCGGGTCAGTTTGCAGTTGAGTGCCGAAGCGTGCGGACGTGTTTCTAGTGCTCTGCGAAGTTCGTAAAACAACACGTGTCGCCCATCCGTCGAAAGTGAACGTAACAAGTGTTTCCTTTCTCATTAGTGAAATATTCCAACGCTCTTAAACTCTACCTGAATCTTAACCTTACAGCCTCTCGACTAGTTAGTCAAATTGAATTA
>CM026188.1:12099833-12252578 GCA_014825925.1 Bombus breviceps | reverse complement strand
CGTATAACGTTATATAGTGATTCGTTGTAACGTATAACGTTGTGTAGCATTACGTTATAACGTATAACGTTACGTCATATAACGTTATAACGCATAACGTTATGTCGTATAACGTGTTAACGTATAACGTTATATAGCATTACTTTATAACGTATAACGTTATATAGTGATACATTATAACGTATAACGTTATATAGTGTTACATTATAACGTATAACGTTATGTAGTATTACGTTCCAACGTATAACGTTATATTGTGTACGTTATAATGTATAACGTTATATAATGATACGTTATAACGTATAACATTATGTAGTGTTACCTTAGGACGTATAACGTTATGTAGTGTTACGTTATAACGTGTAACGTTATATTGTGTTGCGTGATAACGTATAACGTTATGTAGTATTACGTTGCAACGTATAAAGTTATATTGTGTTATATACGTTATATAGTGTAACGTTATAACGTATTACGTCATATAGTATTGCGTTATACAGTATAACGTTATAAAGCATTACGTTATATAGTATAACGTTATAACGTATTATGTTATATAGAGTTACATAATAACGTATTACGTTCTAAAGTGTAACGTTATAACTTATTACGTTATACAGTATAACGTTACAGCGTTTTACGTTATATATTATAACGTTATATCGTATGACGTTATGCAGTATTACGTTTTATAATATAACATTATAACGTATTACGTTATATCGTATTGCGTTATAGAGTATAACGTTATAAAGCTTTACGTTAAACGGTATGACGTTATAATGTATTATGTTATATAGAATTACGTAATAACGAATAACGTAATAATGAATTACGTTATATATTATAACGTTATAACTTATTACGTTATATAGTATAACGTTATAATTTATTACGTTATATAGTATAACGTAATAACGTATTACATTATATAGTATAACTAATAACGTATTACGTTATGTAGTATAACGTAATAACCTATTACGTTATATTTGTATTATGTTATATTATATTATATTACGTTGTAGTGTATTACCTTATATGATATTGCGTTATATGGTATTAAGTTTTAGATTTTTACGTTATTTTATATTGCTCTACACTGTATTACTATATAACGTATGATGTCACATAGTATTACGTTATGATGTATTACTTTATATATAGTATTACGTGAAAATGTGTTACGTTGTTATGTATTACATTGTAATATATTTCGTTATATATTTTTACGTTATATTGTATTATGTTGTATTGTATTTTCTTATTCTATCTTAATTTATATTTTTTTGCGATTTTTTTTTTATGTTTTATTACATTATATTGTATTTCGTCGTATTGCTTCATGTTGAAATTTTTATCTCACTCCCTGTTAGTCCGTAGTATTTTGCTGATTAAATAAGTTTAACTCGATTTTTTAGAAGCTCGATTTTAGGTTATGTTCTTGGTTGACCTATAATTAAGCTTTTGACGGAATTTCATTTCAATGTGGCTGATAATCTGTTATAATTTTAACAGTAAATGTAGTCGTTCAAAGTTGCTGCTGGATAGAACCGATTGGAAGATAATGAATCGTTGTTCGGTCGATGTAACAATGCAGGATAATGTAACGAAAACAAAAGCTCGCAATTAATAGCGCAATCAAATAACAAGATGTTGGTAGACTGCTAATAATAAACTGTTTTCTCTCTATGCTTCATATAATTGCATGATATTATTAATAAACTTATATATAAATTTACAAGAATTACGAAATATATCTTCATTTCCTGAAAAATGTTAAAATTATCGAATCTGTTTCACCTTCCTTATTCTGCGAGTAACCTGTTCCAGATAACGAAGTATTTTTTTCTCGGTTTTTATATACGTTTAATTTCTGAAAGAGAGTACGACAGTGTTGATTGACCGGAAAAGACTGTTGACTTACAAGTCAGAAATTAAATGGCTTTATGAATGAACAGGGAGACAGTCTACTCGATGTAACCTTTGTATCGATGATGGTGATGTTCTTACCAACACCTATGAAATGGTGTATACTCGGATGTACACATCTTTACGCACTGACGCATCTGGGCGCGGGGGGGGGGGGGGGGGGTTAAATGCTCGAGTCAATTCGGTAATGTCAGGCAGGGTTAAACGTTCTTCTGACCCCTGACAAGTCTTTCTTAACAAGTCGGTAAATTCACTTTACAATCCAGTTACTGGACATCTGTAACCAATTGGAGTTAAAATAAATTGAGAATATACACAACAGTTTTTCATGCAACTGATGTAGCGATGAAAGTTTAGAGTCATTGCAACAGGAATAAAATCATTGAATTCGATTTACAATTCAATCGAATATATCAAGAGTCTTATGAATCTTAACACTTAGCTAACCGAATAGGGAGATCTCCCGTCTGTAAAGTAGAATACATTGCTGCGTGACCAAAGAAGGAGATCTCCCTTTTTTACTTTTGTAACGCATGTTCTTTTTCTCTTCTTTTGTTATTATCAGTTATTGTTTTCCTGAAATTGTTCCCAATTAATTGCGCCATTTTCTCTGCTCTTATAAAGCACAGTATATAATAAAATACTAATACTAAAAATACTAAAATACTAAAAAATATTAAAATGCATTGTGAATTTTTAATTTCACGTCCTAGTCGTGTTACTTATCTTTAGTCACCTATAATATAATATAATTTTACCTATAATATAATTTTATCTATATTTTTTTATACTTTTAATATATACTTTTAATTTGATGTTTTATATAAACAATATGTGAAATCGTTATATAAAATCATTATTACAAAATATAATTGACCACTTAAATAATTTTTAGTAGTTTTTTAAGTAGTGACTATTAGTCCTGGATACTTTGAAAAATGCGCGATAAACAGAATATAAGTTGGCTTGTCCGAGCGCGATGAGAAACGTATAGCTCGCTGTGGCGCGCGCGGTTGGCTAAGTGTTAATTACTGGATGATCAATAATAATAAGTCGCTGATACTCGTAAATGTTTAATAATGAAAGATTAACAATATTGCAGCACGTGCTGTTCTACGAGAAAAACTTAACGTCATTTAATTGTTAATTCGTTCAGATTTCCATATCTCAATCTGAGAATCTTCAAGTTCTAAACAATTGCGTATTCCAGTTTCCATCGTAAACCTCGAAAGACCCTAGAGAGCGTTTAACCGGTGGGTAATTGTTCTAATGAGTCCAATGAGGGCCCCGAGCAATGTTGTTTTCTCTTTCCTTCTCCCTCTCACTCATGGAATGTAATTAGCGTTTCGTCTGTTGCGTTCTGTTAAAAGGTTCCTTTCGTTGTTTGCTCTTGACTCCTACTTCCTTGCGCTTGCATGATCCACGGAGGGGTTACGGAGTTATTACATGCGATATGTTATTGGACTGGACCGTGTTAGCCGCGTGCCCCGAGAAGCGCGGAGAAACTCGAAGAAGAGAGAGAGCAAGGAAGAAGGAGACCGCGTGTATGTTCTCGGTTCTCGGCAAAAAGGGGGTGTTGCCTCTTCAGTAACGAAGTGAACACTGTCTGTGACGCTAGCAGTTTCTCTCTATCTATTTCTGGATACACATGATATCGCCTTTGACATCTTAAGCGGCTGTATCACTCACGGTGTAAAGTAATCATCGATTAGATTAATTCGGAAGCTATACAGATCCGAGAAGTGATTGAATCAACATGTCCTCCAGATTAACATGGATGTTGGTCATCTCCGGTCTGGTTGTCCTTTCGCAATCAGGTAAAACAATTAGTAACGTGTAGAATACGTCTTAATATAACAATATAATGTAATACGTATTAAATATTTTGATATATAAAATTAAGGCCAAGTGAATAAGTTAACGTTTCGTATATTTTCGTATCGTATAATTATCTAATAATCTATTGTTGAAGTGCAATAAATTCGTGATATCGCTAGAAATAACGATAGTTTCGGTACGAAAGAAAATTTATGAGTAGAATATAAATTGGAAGACTCTTATATTTATCCTTAAGGAATAGTTAGAAAAAATAATTGAAAAATGAATTGTACGAATTGTAATTTAAAGAAATAAGGAAGGTAAGTTGTTTCATAAATACGATATAAATGTATCGATTCGTGTGAAACAAGTTATAAAAAATTTAAAATATTCGGAAAAAATGAAATTTGTAAACTAATGTCGAGTAACAAAGGTAATGATTTATTTAGCCGGTAAGCAAGATTTATGTAAGAAACCATGACGGTGGAGTGTTACGTTATTTGCTCATTAAACTCGACCATTACTATTCTTATGTCCTCGCTTGTTCTACTGACGATTTTAATTATTGCGTTTGTTTTCGTGTTAGTATGTTCATTATTATCGTCTTATCAGATATATTAAGTCGTCTGTTACTGTCATTTGTTTGTTTATTATATGTCGCGCTACGTCATGCCCATGACACAGTAAAATAAAAAACCGAGTACGAGTAGTTGATATAATAATGTAACATTATATAATAATATATAACATTAATATTATATGTTATAGTATATAATATCAATATTAATATTAATATAAATCAGTATAAATAAAATCATATCAATCGTTATTGTGATTATTTAAGCGGAGTGTAAGTTTGCAGGAATTATATGCAACATATTTTATATCCGATTAGTAGATGATCAGATGTTTAATGTATACATATAATTTGTAAGTATCGATGATATAATACAAGTTGTATAAAGCAATTCCATTCTTAACTATTCCGTCATTTGCCGCTAAAGTATAGGGGGCGACGGGGAAGAGGGAGCAATCCTCAAAACATTCCGTAAAATTTCTCAAAACAACTCTCTAAATATTTAATTGTTATAATAAATAAAATATATAATAAAAACAGAGCTAAAAATATGAAAATACTCCAAAATCGTATTTTATTAAATGTTACGTATATTTAAGAATCATGTTTGAGATTTAGTACCGTTTAAGATATGACGCAAGAAAATTTGCTTAACAATATATTTTACTTTGTCGCATTTCATATTCTATATTTACTGATATTTAATCATGTATTTACATATGTTATAGGTTTAGCTTTACGATGTTGGGATTGCGCTTCCAATAATAATGTACTGTGTGCTGATCCACTGAACATTACAGAACATCAAGGGACGTTTTATACGAAACTTTGCGAAACTGGATCTTACGAACCGGTAAAACATGTATGCAGGAAAATTGTGAGAAGAGGTAAGTGGTTTGACGAATAATTTATTAAAAAATAATTTATTCTTGTCAACGTTGCTTTACAAAAAAACATTTCTGATGTAGCCTAGAAAATACTAAAACGAAATAATTAAAAATTGTGTACTATCTAATATAATTTTTAATTCATAATATAATTGCAAATTAACCTGCAAGTGATTAAAAGTTTCTTTGTAGAATCTTTATTAGTTTTGTATTTATACTATTCGCAACTACGTTTACTCTACCTTACGTACGTGAAAATATTTCCTATTTAATAAAATACTTACTGTTGTGTTTTTCACTCAAATGTCTACTTGCATATAAATTTGCATATGTTTAATAGATCATAGACAATTCATTTTTTCTTGTAGCCGAGTATTGATTAACTGATCATACACGTTGTTTCCATTCTGCATATAGACACTTATTTAGTAAATACATTTAATCAAAGTAATTAATTTTTTTTCGAAATGCATTTGTAACAATAATAACAATTATTACAATCAATGACTTGATATAGTGCGACTGGAATTTGAATTTGCATGAATGTGCTCATATTTTAAGACATCCTGTTTCGTCATAAGCATAGCAATTTATTACTCAATTACGTACGATGTTCTCACATTGGATGACGTATTTGATATATGTGTATATACTGCGTGAAACTAGAGAACATCATAATCTAGTGTTTATCGTCTCCAACTTAATCGCCACGACATACCATGTTTCACTCGTGAGTCACAGCACGCGCTGCTACGTTCTACACTATAATCACGATAATAATATGTTGTCAAGGTCAAAACCGCGCCCGTGTTAAAGAAAAATCACTCACCGTCGTAAAATTTTGAATATCAAGGTTAATCCTACTAACGTGGCCGTAATCTTAGGATTAACGGTATTCATTACATGCATGATAACTGAGAGATTAATAAAATTTGTATAACACGAAAAATTATGCGAAATGAAATGTTCATTGATAACGATAACAACATTTGGAAAATCAAAGTTACTTAATAAAATAAAATACATTTGGTTTGTATTAACAATATAAATAACAATCGTTTGATTGCATAGACATTTGCATGATTTTCATTTTCCAGCAGACTTTATCAAAATTTTAGAGTATCTTGTAATGAAATATAAATACAGGAAGTAGGTAGAATACATAAAAAATGCTTTATCGGTTAACATAATTCCTTGTTTTGGAATATCTCGAGCTTCAAATTGTTTATTTCCAAAGTGAACAATATCTACAATATTTTTTTTACTCGTGTATCAAAGCAAAGAGATAGATTAGATATTATTTGCTCCATTAAAATGTCTTTTGCTCGTTTCCGAGACTCCGATTTTCGGTTTATAAAGAAATCTGAGTTTATTTAAATGCGCAATACCGTAATTATTTCCTCAGTCCACTTCGTCATATACTTTGAATCACGAATGTTACACAATCTGTTGCACCATATCGTTCAAATAACACTACGTTTTAACAGAAACACAAAAGGAAACGTTGCATATAGCATATTTTGTTATGTGTACATACAAGCGCGATCCGGAAATTATTCAAACATATACTACGTATGTATCTATTTGTATTCTCTTACGTAGTACGCAAATCTCGCAAACCTGACAATAATTTACTTCGATATTACATTGTCATCGGAAACTAATAATCGCATGATTTTATACCATCATAAAACTCATCCATCAATATACAGGATATTTTCTTTAAATCAATCATCCCGAATATTTCCGAAATTGCTGACAATAACGAAAAATATTTCAAATAAAAGTTGAATGGTTTCGAGGTGCGCATAATTTAATTTATCACGTAGCTGATGTATGAGACGAATAAGATTTCATTTCATACTAATAGTCTAGAATTCTTTTTAGTCTCATTTTTCTCTCTCTTTTTGTCTCATTCTTTCTGTATTATTTTCTAGCAAAAATATGATTGTCATTTTAAAAAGTACACATATTATATATAGGTGTTATAAATTATTATATCTCCTAATCTAATGTTGCTTTCACGAGCTGGGTAATCTTCTTAATAGCTTAATGATTTTATGAATAATAACAGCAGCATCGATCGATAGGTTAAAAAAATATGTTTCCGTTTAAAAGTATGAGATTTCATTTCATGTATTTAGCATTCGCCCACGTAAAAATTGCTTACATTAAATAATATGTCCCCTGAAAATATTTTACATCTATCTAATACACCTTCCAAACTTAATACTTCTATAAGTTTTAATTTAAAGGAAAAGTTTCGATGAATTAATTTAAATAAATTTTTTAGTTTAATTCTTTTCTAATGTTTGTATTTATTAATATTACATAATATATTATGTATATAGTATATAATACTTGTATTTACTAATAGTTTGAATATATTTATGTTTGATATCAGATATGAAAGTATGCACCTTTGAAGCGATCAAACGCAAAGATACTGTCCAAACATACTTAACAGATTTAATTTATAAATTGTTTCATTTTTAAGACGTTCATATTCAATTTACAGAAATTCAGAGAAGACTATTGAATATTAGTTGAAAAATATAATACATATTACAACGTATTAAAGCTATTAATTGAAGATTTGATAAGTATATATTCGTATTTTTCAAAAAATACAGATACATATCAAAAAATATAGATACATATTGTGTAAGTAATACAATATGTATTGGTAAAGATTAATAGAAATTTTTAATGCACTGTGGTCATGTATTTAATAACAAAAAGAACTGTAAAATAGATGCACGAATTTTCATGAGTTTAATTATAAATCACAGGATTGCTTTTTTGCCTTTCTCATTGCTTGCGTTCATACTTGAATATAATATCTTAAATATTTAATCAGCTATACTTTCGAGACTGTCTACAGAAAATTCCAACAAGTACTTTTGCTTGCAGAAAATAACGAACGAGTAGTAATACGCCAGTGTTCTACATTGAACGTCGATGAAGCAGACATCACCGATGGTCCTTGCAGCACTACAATGACTTCAGGTCGAAACATAATCGAGTCCTGCTATATTTGTAGTACTGATCTCTGCAATTCCGCGACGGGTGCGTCGATTACGCAATCGCTGTTCGTCGTTGCTCTAGCCATTATCGGCTATCGTTCTCTCCAATCGAAATACGGTATCCTTTAACATAGCGACATTCAAGCCCGTAAATAAAAATTGTTACTTTTAGAGAGCAATTATCCGAAAGAGCGCCATTTTAAACGACCCTAAATTCAAACGCGATTAGTGTTCCGCAAATAAATTTTATTAACCATTCGTCACCTTTATGTCCTTATCATTTTCTTGTATTATAAGAACAATTTGGCCAACTTATCGATTAATTAGTTAAAAGAATTGCTGTTCTGGAAGCGTAAGACAGTTTAAAATCTTATTAGCGTAACGGATTGTCATGTTAAAATGGTTCTATGTAATCAGGATCAGTTCGTTAAGATTTTTGTAGTTAGGCATACCTGGTTAGACGCGTACTAATTGTAAGTAGAATGGTTGACATATATTACAGTAGTTGCGTAACTGTGCTGAAAGCTTTACTTAATTTCTAATCGTCTATTTAATTACTATATCTTCGTACGAAACTACTCTAAATAAAATTAACACTTTTGTACAATTTGTGTATATAAATTCAACACGTATGGCGTGATTGTGCAATAAAGGATTATTAATTTGAATTATCCTCTGCCTGTCGTGATCATACTCTCGCGTTACGATTAGTAAGAATTCTTCGATCGATTGATTGAAATATTCTTCATATTACACGCAAATCTGTATAAATAAATTGCTTTCTCTCGTTTTTATGTAATTTTGGGCTAAGATTCGTTGCTATACGTCTTTTCAACCTTGCGTTTACTTGCAATTTCTTTCGTTATGACGTTACTTTAAGATTTAAAAAAATTACTAACAAGTAAAAAAAATTAGCTTATCAGGTATCCGTCCAATGTATAGGATAATCCAAAATTTTTCTTTCATTCCACGCTTAGCGAATGTCTGATTAAATTAACATTTTGTTATATACGTACCATTAAAATTCTATTACTTAATTAGATTTGTAGACTAGACTGCGCATTGTGAATAAATTTGCTTTCATTGTTGATCATTTCTCTTATTGTTAGGATAAAGTACAATCGTCTTGTCCTTTGTGATTTATAAAAATTATAAAATCCACTGTATTTAAATTTACACGTTCCCTTATCGTTTAAATCTTTGCCTGTACATTTATTTTGTATATATTACGAGATATTTTTATCGAATCACATAGTTTTCGGTGATAGTCCTAAAATCTCCTTATTTTTATGCTGTTATTTTCTATAAAAAAAAGCAATAGATCACGCATTATAACAATCTATGTTATGAAAATAAAAATGTTATTTGATGATAAAAGTTCCATATTTATTTCTTTGAACGTAGTTGAACATATGAAGTCATATTTATTTTAAATGATAGCGTATAGCAGAAAAGAATGTATATAGACATCAAATTTAAGAAGCATCGTACAGGTTATCCCAATCTCGATTGAGCTTCCCCTTTGGAACTTTGAGAAAGTCCCGTAACATTATAACCTAAATTCTACCGTGGCCGTAATTAAGCAATTGTCATCATTCAATCCGATTGTAGTTGTTCGACATTTGTGATGGTGAGCTTGGGCTCGAGGCGACGGTCAGTTGCCGAACGTAGCCGCGGTCAAGGGATGAACGTTTTGTCTAATAAAAGATATGGGGTAATAGTATAGCTCCCCTTAAAAAGAAAATAGTTGGATCACTCGACAGTAAACATTCCAGCGGTTTCTGTCCCGTGGCTCGCCACACGCAGACCCTATTCTTCGGATAAGATGATTACCAGATGTCGATGCATCTTCACAGTACATATTCAGCTAGCCTGAGGACCCGTTATAAATCTTAAGATTTAGTTAACTAAAGTCCTTCAAACAGTCTTTGTCCAAACTACGGGAAGATAGGGGAAACATACTTTCTCACGAACGGTGCCTCCTACCAGCAACTTTCCCTCAAGGGCGGCTGGCATCCTTTTCTAACCACCAATATGGAAATTGACCAATTAACAGCAACTTCAATTTCCCTCACTTTCCGAACGAAGGCATCGCCCAACGAATCCGATGATCTCGTGTCCTTAGACACACCCCAATATAATTTTGCTCTGCAGCATCATCGCAACGGAAAGTCATTCTCTTTCGCGAGGTCGCAATAGCGAGTTACATAGTGTCTTTACGCTCGGTGGATGTTCTATGTTTTAACAAAGGGTTGGTGCAGTAATACTTGCACCGTAGACAAGGGAGTTGGGTACGACTTGAACTTTGGAGGAATGCGTATTTGTTATCCCTTTGACCGCGGATTCCTTATTGAACCTAGGGTCATTGTCATTAGCGTCTTGAGTATCTAATTACCACGGTTACTTGTCGAAGTCTGTAATAACCATATTTGCACTAGTCAATATCTTCTCTATTGCATAACAACAATGTCTAATCGCGACGAAGATTCATTTCACGCCCCTTACACCAACCCTAATCATAACGTCAACCCGACATATATATATATATGTCGGAGATGAAAGGACATCGGTGCCTTTCCTCTGAAACGTTTGTGAAAAACCCAATACCCTAATTCAGACTTTACAACTAAGCAGTAAACTAAGAAATAGTTATATGGGTACCTAAGGTTTATGGCGATGGGCTTGGGTCCGAAGTGACATAATGAGTCGCCGAACGTAGCCGCGGTCACGGGAGGGACGTGTAATAACAGAGGTATGAAGTAATTGTGCAGCCCTCCTTAGAAACAATGATTGACCAGAGAGGTGGGAAAAGGACTATATAAGGGCGGTTCCATTCGGACTAGAGGTCAGTGAGCTAGTCGCCGAACGAATTGCTGATTGAGTTGCGTGTACGGATCGTGTATGATATCGGATTTGTCTCCCGTGGCCGTGGATTCGTTATCGAACTTGGATTCATCGTCCGATTGCTGTCTTTGCCGGTAGACTCTTGCAATCATCACATCGGTGCCAGTGGCGATCGGCTGGAGTACATAATCACGATGGTCGGTTCGAGTGAGGATTCGTCAAACGCCCCAAAATTCCAAATCTCTTATCATTTCCTACATATAATATATAATATATATATATATATCATAACTCGTATGTATTTAAATATTTTCTATAATTTGTATGTTATCTATTTTTTTGCACATATAGATTGAAATTTTTTATAAACGTATAAACACCTGCAGTCTAGTTACTATTTTTTGAATGTCGAATTTTATAACAGTTAAAGTTTAGTAATTTTCAATAAAATAACACTGAGAATGAATATATTTCTATATTTATAATATAAAAAGCTATATTTCTGTATCTATAATAATTAAGAAGTATTAGAATTAATTCTTGTTTTCGATTCTTTTATTTGATCATGGAAATCATTTGTCATTCTTCCATCCTTTCCTACCTACATATCTTAAATAATCCAAGTTATTATTTTCTTATATTAGCCATTACATAGGACCAGGAAACTCGGTTAGATCACATATTTTAGACATTCCACGCAATAATTGCAATAATTCGCTGCACAAAATTCCAGAGAATAATAATTAGAATTTATTTCGCGTATGTACAAAATTCTATTTTACCGAATATAGGAATATAATGTGTTACATATGTATGTTTGGATCTCGTTGTTTACGGTTCGCGTACATAACTTAATAAATGTTTTTCTAATTCGTATTCTAACGTTTCTATGCAATTACATTTATACACGCTAGTAATTATATAGATTCGTTACATAGTATTTGACTTTGAAAATACATATCCTAGAAGAAACAATGAAACACGGGTAATGAATATAATGATCTAACTGCTCCGACGAAAAAGAAATAACAACGTCGATTACTGAGAATTATATTTTCTAGATTGTCAGAAAGAGATTGTGACAACAGGATACGCGTTCCAACTAAATGACCGCGCATATCTACTTATTTACTTACAATTAAACTAAAGGAGGGAAAAAATGTCGACGTAAACGATGAAGGACAAAACGCGAAGGTTGCGCAGCAGAAAAGCCTCTTTTCAATCGAATGTAATTATCTTGTCTATTGTATAAAAAAGCATACCGAAGGTACCATGGAACGAGTTTTTCCTGTTTTTTACATTCGAAATATGCAACACCTTGATACACCAAAATTTTTTTTCTTTAAATTGATACGAGGGCGTCGGGTATCTTAGTTGCAAGGGAAGGTCATAGCGAAATTGCCGATCACAAACAAATTCTCTCTGATAAACTAGACGGTAATTAACAGGAGAAAGCAACAAATGCGTATTACGTATTTATAAAGATATAGAGCTGAAAATTTTTGATCGCCAACATATGAACTGTATTAGTATTGTCACATTGTCATTAAACAAACTGACTGAAATTCGGATCTTTCTTATTACGATTATCTTATTTCATTATGTTTAAAAGGTTTACGAAAATAGCATTATAGTTCGTTTACTGTTTTAAATATTATTGTTCTTTTTAACGCTGTTGTCTATTATCACAATAGCAATTCGAACATTATTACGTCGATAATGTTCATAACACGATATAATATGTAAAAACATAGTTGCAAAAAATTATTGTAATTGTCATTCGAAAATTGAAATAAGCAAGAGTCGCGTAAATACACAGCTGCTAATTATAAAGCTATGACATGTTTATTATACGTATAGTATGTCTACTTTAAATGGATACACTCTATCATTTCTCTAACTATTGAGAAAATATTATTGAACATTATTGAAATAGTTTTGAAATATGTAATAAAGTGACATCAATATTATAATACATAACAAATCACGTTAATATTCAAATCATTGGAAACAAGAATTTCAAAAATTCACATATTCCAAACAACTTTTACGTAAAACATTTTTTTCGCTCTTTCAATGGTGTGTATACATTTAAGTCGGCCATACTAGACTTATATTAGTTACATGTATCGCTAAACCAGACTGTGATATTATTCACATAATTCATATGACCAAAGGACACCCTTTTTCATAACTATTTCTGATTTGTTTATAATTTACAGCCAATATAGTACATAATATATGTGTTAATATGCATCTGTTCCTTCTCATATTACTTTTTGCTATCCTTTCCTTATTAATTAGTTGTCTTGATCTTACACTGCTGATAGATGTTTGATAGATCGTTAAATTAGTAACAAAAATTGTATTAAATGCGATATCACTAGACTGTGAATGTTTATGCAAATACATATCTCTACAAACACTACTGAAAGCATGGAACTTGAAGATTTTTATGACGAGCAGCACTTCTGTACATTTTTGCATCTTGAAACTTCCCATAAATGCATAAACATCCGTAGTTTACCATTGATAAGTATTATTTTACAATAAATGAAGATAGATAACAATAGACAACTAATAATATAACAAATTTTCCCTAATTCGCATTACCAAAAAGTATTGCAGGAAAACTAATAATAATATCTATTCTAATTCATAATCTACTATATCTGTTTATTTAATCCTTTATATAACTTAATCCTAATAATCCGACAAAAAAAGAGAGAAACGCTCCTCAGTAGGAAGGAAATAATAGAAATTCCTCCAATAGTTTCTAGTATTATATTCATAAATAAGGCGGATTTTCTTAGCGACGAAATGTAATAATCGTCAATTAAACATATTTGTTATGCTTAATTGAAGAAATGTGGCGGAGCTTTATCCTATCGAAACGATGTTGAAACCTGCTTAAAGCAAAAGGATGATAGTTTCTCTAGCCGCAATTCAATTTCATTTCGAAGACAATATCAATTTGCGTATAGTGTTCTAGCTTTCTTCATAATCGCAGTTGAATCACGAGTTCGATCGTGACGTTGTAAGAGACTATTGCTCGTAAAAAGTCATGTTAATTTCGACTGTTAGACGAGGAAAATTTGTTCGGAACTGGGTCGCATCTACAGACACAGCAGGAAGGGAAGAGGAACCAGTCCATGAAGATACCTTTGCAATCGTTATCAGGATCGTACGCAAGTAGTCGGTGCCACTTGTACTTTTGTTCGCAACCACAATCACCAGTGCAGCGATTTGTCTGAGTTTTCCTGCAAGAGGAAAGTTTTTGAAGAAAAGTTCCGATTTCACGTAAAGTCGCGTATGAAAACACACTTACGAGCAAACTTCTTGGTGAATGGCCTGCTCGAAATGCTGTGTGTTCACAATGGCACGAATTTTGCCAGCGCTGTTGCTGGCCCAATAAGGAGTTACAATTTCCACTTTCGATTCGCATGCATCGATTCTGAAAAATATTCGGCTGTTTAATACTTAACGTTACCACATTTTTATTTGTCGTGGTAATTTTCTTTTCTATCTACAACGATAGTATTAGTATTGTTTTCGTGCTAATATTTCTCATTTGTTCTATAACTATAAATAATGGAAAAATGTTACGTAAATATAAATTGTTTGGAGCTTTATTAAAAAGTTATAAGAAAAATGCAAACTATAGAGAGACAATCACGTAATTACTCCTTGTTGATACACAATTTTAAAATGTCCTCTGTTCCCGCCAATGGATACAAGAATGTAGATGGTAAAAAATGTAATTTATCAGTCAACAGTGAGTCAACATTAATTCTTGGATAAAATTTTTCATATTCCAAGTTCTACATCCGAAAAGGTGCAGTGGTATAGGCAAGCTACAAATCTTTTCCTTTTGTCGTGTTCTGTTATAATTTTATAATGAAGCTTAAAACGACCTATTTTTGTATAATATTTATTTCTTGCTTATACACATAGGATATATTGATAAATTTTGGCTAGAAAAGAAGTGGAACTTCCTATAAGTAAAAAACTGCATCGATAGAAGGAGAAAGAAATCAATTCGAATTATTATCTTATGGAATAGTGGTATCTTGTAATTAGCGATTTTTAGTGGACCTATAAACTCAAGCTCTCAAAGAAAGTACCTGCCACTGTCATTTCGATTCTTTCCAGGAGATTGTCGGGGATTTCTGGCCTTTCTGATATTAGCAAAAAATGAGTCACCATCAGTCTCCATTTCCGCATGCAGTTCGTCGCGAAAACTAGGTCCACCATCGGGGATATTATGTTTTGTAGCTTCTCTACTTTTTCGTCTTCTACGTGTCCGATGACTGGGCTCTCTTGTCGGAGAACCATATCCTGAACTCATTTCGAAGTCACCGTACATTCTCTTCATTAACGCCTTATTTTCGTCAATAAAACGTTCTATCCGTTCTCTAAAAAGTATTTTGTCGTTTTAAATTTCATTATCTTATGAACACCCATTAAAAATTCTTAATACGAGGAATATGTTGCATGAAACGAAACGTAATTGTATAGGAAATCTGATATAATTCTTCCTAATAAAGTTCAGGGTGTAGGAAAACTAGTTGTAAACTAGATCGATGAATATTATTACTTTTAATTGAGACATTGAAAGCATGATATGAAATGGACGAAGATAAATTTTTTCTGAATCTGTGTTTATAACATTCATTTATTCCAATAAGCTGTATTAATTGTATAAACATGTAAGAACTCGATTTTTCTCCGTCAAACTCAGATAACATAACGAAATCAACTGTTGCTGATAACTGATATTTTGTGGTCACATTTATTGTAGACAACGAATCAGCTTGTTGAGTCGAAGTTAGTCCACTTTTGCTCTCGATGCTTCAATTATAATACGGCTCATTGTCAGCCAAACTTTTTCTTTCAGTTTTGAAGTGGCTTCTACAAAAATTTTAATTTTCCTACAGAAAAATCTATAATTAGTAAACAAAGTTGTTTTTGAAGATTTGAAGATATCTGTAAAATGGCTTGCTTCTACTATTTCTAATTGTATTGCTAATAATGTTATATAAAATATTATGAACTAATTACGTTAAATACTATTTTCACAGTATCACGTTAAATGTTACTACGAACTATTGAATATTAAATGTAATGACATATGATATTGCAAACGAGTATGAATCTTCTTTTATTTTACATCCAACACTAACTGTCGTTTATGTCATAACAAATAGCTACTAGATACATGCTAAATACGTGGCAGGTAATATAATAAGATAATAATGTAAATGTAAAATATTACTACGTTGTTGTTACAGGTATTACATTGGATATGTGTTTCCGGCAGTTGGACAGAACAGCTGATGATATTTTTTAATGCACGGTACACCACGTACCAAATCTCCCCTCAATTCGACTCCCAGAGCAACGGAAAGTGCGGTCCAAAGAATCTATAACAAAAATATAATGTGTCTTAAATTCGCAATATATTATTCTATAATTGCTAAAAATATAGGAAAATGGTCAATTATTTCTTGTATACAGTCCTCGAGTTTCCATCTTCTACATCTATTATAACTTAAAGTATATTAATTTTTCCATTTCTAAATTACATCACGCAGGAACAAACCTCTATTGCACAACTAAGCAGGCGGGGCTATAGTTCAAAGGTTATTTAATATCGATTAAATTTATGTTGTATATTTACTTAGTAATTACAGTAAATAGGTATACAGCTCGAGAAAGATTGTTCTAAAAAGTTGCAGCAGTATAATATTAGTCGATATGATAGAAGATGCAATTTCAATATGAACGTAATGACTCATACGTTACGTGATAAGATGCGATTTATTTCGTCGCGAAAGATTTTCAAATAAAATATAGAAAATACTGCGATAGAATATATAAAATTCTTGTAGTTCTCAAAACAGAAATTCAAGATAAGAGCGGAGAAATACTAAATAGTTAGGATATAAACGAGTGACGAAGATATGCGCATAAAATGATCGACATCAAACAACCACGCCTCGAGTGAGTCGAGGGCGTGTTTGACCATTTCGTTCGTCGTAAACGTTCGCATTGTAGACACGAGCCGAATGAACCACCCTTTGGTCGTTTCTATCTCTATTCAATCATTGTTCGTATCAAAGAAATGTGAAACAACGTCTTTAATCAGAGAACATTCGTTAACACCTGCGCAATAACCGTACGATAGAAGGTTGGACATGTACATATTTTGTAAATTGTATAGTATGTGGCCTACACGTTCTCGTACTAGATGCTTTGTAGAATAAGGATGGTAAAGATATACGGAAAATACACTTCGGTAATGTCATGGAAACACCTACGATCAACCGCAAGGACGTCTTCATCGAGGAAACAATTATGTCTCGGCGCGACAGATGTTGACTTGAAATAAAATAATCGAAATACGCATACGAAGATCGCAAGATGAAGATACAGGATCTGATCCAATAAAAGCGGACACTATGTGATTCCTTGTGGATGTGGTATGGTATCTGAATATGGTAAAAGTGAAATTTAATATTTAATAATATCTAACTTTATATCTATATCGCTGCACAACGTTTAACTTATACAAAATCAAAATCCTCATTTACTTCTGTGCATTTTGGAGTATTTTGGAGTTTATCTATGTTCCACACAAATAAACTTATATATGAAAATCGATATATGAAAAAACATTTTAAATTATATTTAAATTAATTGAACATACAAATATACACACACATACTATATCATTCATAAATATCCGGATATTTTGACCGATATGTAGTGACAATATTTGAATACTGTTAAAAGATATTGATGTGTATATTGTCGTACATGTATGTACATTGATGTGTGCATATACGATATATACATCGTGTTCCAAAACAATATCAAAAATTGTATCATCCTACGTTATGAATAGAATTAAAGAAACAATGTTATTACATAGAATCTAAAGCTGTGAAAATAGTACTATATCAGCGATGCTTATCAGATCTGTATATTCTAACTATGTCTACGCTTTAAATTCATTGGAAGTTTCGTGTTTATTCAAAGGGAAGATATGTGTAGTTGTAACATTTGGGCTTAAAAATTTTGTGCTCTGTTTATGAAGAAATCTGAGAAAAAAAGAATAACAGTCAGTTACTTATACTTCCGTTTAAAAGGGTAAGAACATTTCTTTAGTATGATGAAAATGGTACTTGAAGTGCATCGTGACGAGTAAAGAATATAAATGAATCAATCAATAAACGATGAAAGTCATTTCAAGCCTTCAAAAGTAATAGAGAATTTTTTTAAGGTAATATAAAAATGATACGAAATTAATAATTCGCTAATAATTGGATCGAATATATTTTGCAGTAAATACTAAATTACGAATTGCTTCAACATCGATATATCCTCGATTTGAAGTATTTAACTATTTTAAATATTGTAAATTTTACATAAACGCGCGTACATTCGCGATCAACGCCACGAATGATGATAATTATAGAATTGCTGATTTGTACCGGAAATCGGGTCCGTTAATGATTATCGTCCTACACTCACGGCTCCGTTGAAGAATCAGTAGGCGTCATTCAGTGACTCGAGTCAGTCTGGAACGTCGTATGTATGAGAAAAGTATGAGCTACGTGATGCATTGCCCGCCAGAAATGAATCACGCCGTGTTTCTACGCCAGTGAATTGCAATCTCTCACAGAAATTGAATTAAAAAATTAAGTTACATGTGATAAGCAAACAGATAAAATGACACTTATGGTACATATTGATTTATAGCTCTATTATTTCACTGTATTCGTCTTGCAATTTTTTAATGCGTTAAATTAATAGTTAAGTGGTATGTAGATGGTAATTGTGAATATGAAAGTACTTTAATATGAGTTAGGAAATCGAAAAGAAAAAGTCGTATGAGCTCGTAGAGGTATTAAGATATTAAATTCAAGTAAATTCTAATGATCTGTTCTTATCGCGACAATACGATAGTACATTCTTAAATTTCTATAATCTTTTGTGATAAATTACTTTCATATAAATATTATTTATTTTATACCTACGATATTCGCAAAACTTACTAATTTTAAATTACCATTTTGTATTATATGCGATTTTAATATGAATAAATGAAACATATGCTAAGCTCGATTTTCTGTCTAAGGAAGAAATATAATAACATCCATGCGGATGTTTTAATTATTGGATTATAAAATAATTTAGTCTACTATACTGAAAAAATTATATAGCATAGAGATCTGTAATTGCTGAAAGGAGAAAATAAACGTAAAAGTGATTTGATAAGAAAAAAATGAAAAAATGTTTTTAGATCTCTGCGCCTTTTAATATTTTCTTGTTCACATATAATAGATTTTAAATTGTTTGTATGTATTTCGAATCTTATTTGTACGAAACAATATATGAAATGGAAATCTGCGCAAAGAAAATAATTATTTATTACATTTGTTACTATCAAACAAATGTTTCCTACTAATAACACTTTACGAAAACAACCCAATTTTTATGTTTGCATATGAATGCCCCGTTTCCTGTATTCAGAATGCAGCGCAAGCAACGAAATAATATAAATTTAACAGAATGAAAATATTGTCAAAGCGAAACTTTTTCTATTAATTTTATTTCTTTACATGTGTGTTTAATATACATGCAATTTATGAATACTCTGTGTGTGTGTGTGTGTGTGTGTGTGTGTGTGTGTGTGTGTGTGTGTGTGTGTGTGTCGCAGGGAATATAAAATATTAAAATGTAGTAATATTAAATACCATTAGTTGAAAAAAGAAAGAAAATGAATTTTGTATACTTCTGAATGATTTAGTAAGCTCCAAGATTTTGCAATATAAATTTATTGGCAATAACTATGCGAGTTAATGATAAAAAGGTTGATTTCATTTAACGTGCGATTATATGTATAATATATAATGCAAATTTTTATTCCTATTAGCTTGTAACATAATATGGAAAAATACAATTTTTATTAACATTATATTACAAAAGTGCTTTAAATCATTTATTTATCGTAATGAACATGTAATCATGATGAAATCTGAAGATCACATGTCTGTTGCGTAAGGACAGTTATAAAACTGAATGACTTACTCAATTTAAGTAAGATATGTTGATTTTATGGCATACTATAATAAAACATTTATTTATTTAATGTACCATCAGTCTCTTGAAAAATTTCCAAACATTACCAATGTTTAGAAAATTCTCTCATATAAAGTTGTTTTATTCATGTAGCTGGGTTTTTTTACAAATATTAAGTATAAAATTTAAATATTTATATTTTATATTTGTTCATCACGATATTCTTTGCTCTACGCCAACCTCATGATTCCACTAACAAAACAATGATATCTCTAAGTAATAATAAAAATAAACAAAAATACCTACTACATCCTTTTAATCATATGCACAATATTATTTCACATGTTCGTATGTACACATATTTATACATATAACATTGAACAAAATTATAAATTTACCACGTTTTTGAACTATTCATTATTCCGTAGGAATGTACGAAATTAACAAGAGATGAATGTTGTATTAAATTCAATTTTATATTATCTATGTAAATAATGAATTAAAATGTCTAGTAAAAAATGCTGTTCATTATTTACACAAAAATTATTTGCAAAACGACAAATGAATTTGTATTGTTCACTTATAGAAAACAATGCCATTTTTAAGCAATAAAATAGTTCATAAAGTTCATAAGTTACTACTTAATAACGAATAACCTGTTAAAAAGTTTTCGTTTTCATATTGCTAATAAACATTACTTTCTCTTTTTAGCACGATTGTAACTTGTGTAGTTTTTGAAAGTATATTCGAGAGGTCTGAACTGGCTGCCTATACTACTTAGAAAAGCAGAGCAATTAAATGAAAGCTTGAAATGGACAGTTGCCAGTCACATCTCGTAATGTGGATAAATATTAACAATACGCTATTGTCAATCGACTAATGACTAAATGAACAAAATCTGAACTAATTCAACATTTGAGTTAGTCGATTTTACTATTCAGCGCAATCTCACGGCTCGCTTTCTATATCGAAAAATACCATATTTTAAATTGTAAAGTAGAAACATTCTCACACATTCGTTACGTTTAAACAATTCTATCATTTGACTAGACGATCTCTAGCAATTTCTATTAATTACGTAGCAAATTTTGTTGCGTGTTAAAAGGAACAAAGGAACAGTAGCGAGGAGAAAAGCAACATCATTCCAACGTGAAAAAAAACACTACATATTTGCAGTGTTAGTAGAAATTTCTTGCTTTACGTTGGCGTGAACAAACACATAGGCTGTCACGTAAATACTTATGGTACATATAAACATACCGCTGCGAATAGATCGCCGCGAAATATTCGTCGTTGTCATAGATATGTGTACTTCGCATTAGCCCGAAGGCTGCAGTAAGGTTTCGACAGCATCATAGATCCTATGATCAATTTATAAGGCACTTAAAATTTAGGAAAAAGGTAAGACAAAGAATTCCGGTTAGTCGTACTATAAGGGATATACAAAATGAATATTATTATTTAAAGATTATTTCACTGTTAAGAAAAAACAACACAGATACGTATTTTATGCGTCATTATTATTTAACGAGTTAAATTAAATACGCGTCATTATTAATTAACGCGTGAAACATTGTTTACTCTTAAGCAAAGAACGTATTAAAATTGTAATGTTCAAAAAAGTTTACTTTAAAGCATCGAAATACATATTTATACCTAGATAGTCTTTTATATATTTTTAGTCTACGTATAAAAAATATGCATATAATAAATTAGTTTATTGTACCGCTTACGAATTTTTGAAAAACATATAAGATGACCAATACGCGGAGAAACTTCGTCGTTACGTCTGGTAAGTCTTTTTCTATAAAAAAAAAAATTTTATACAATAGATATGAATCGATTCAACTTCATTATCGTGATAACGAGATATATATCGAAGTACTAATGTATTTAGACGAATTTAAATATCTTTGGTACGATGGTACAAATAAGAAGAAATCCCCACGCTTGAGCCACATCAAATATACTCAAGAGTACCACAATCGTACACAGTAACATATTTTCACGTAAAGATATTCCGCAAATGTGCGATATATATTAGCAGACATTCGTTTCATCGGATTCTCATTTCTTTGAGAACTATCTTACAGGAGTATCTCAAACAGATCTTCTGCAACATTGATTATCCTTGTGCTTAGATAGCGCGCCATTAGAAATACAACATCGTTTATGGACGAGCACGATGATCCACCTGACTGTGTTACCAGAGACGTAACACTATTGCTCAATGAGACTTTTGCTGATTGATAGATGGGAAGAGTCAGATAGAGATAGACTGTGACACGACCTCCGCATTAATTTGACTTTTCCTCCTCATATTCTTCTCTTTGGAGCTACGAAGTCGAGGACATATCTAATCGAAAAGTTTGATACACGCAAACAGTTAAGAAGAAAGATCGATGAAGCTATTAACGTTAGCAATAACCTCCTGACACTCAATGGACATGGTTGATAGAAGCACATCTACTTATTATACAGAGACACACGAGCTTATTTTAAACAATATGTGCAAATATCACTGCAATGTTGTACCGTCAACGAGCAATTTCAAATAAATAAATAATAAATGCAAGTTGTTAATCTTAATATAGGTTCATCGGTACTAATTATAATATTTCGTCATTCGAATGAAGACATTTATATTGGACAAGTGGAGAAACACGTGCTAAGTTTAATCGCATTGGTTTTGAGTCGATTGAACGATTTCTGTCGTTAACAGAAATCGGTAGCTGTTCGTATTTCGAAATGCTGTCGGTCACTAATTTCAATTTCGCTTGCTACTTTGTAAGTCAGGAATACTTTGATATGACAATCTCGATGATAATTTTACTTTATATAAATCACATACGAGGCTAAAAGATACCGCAAAATTGCACAATTGAAGTAGCTGATTTGGTAATTTGGTAAATTATTGGCAATTTTACAGTTGCTACAAAATGTGAATAGCCGTTCAAAGAAGGGACAACAAATTACGCGGTTTTAAATAAAATAAATAATAATAATAAATTACACGCATATTACTGTCATATTATTTGATAGATAATATAATAGTTACGTCTATTTTATATATCTATATATCTATCTATAATATTGTATCTACATACACAAAAAATATGTATAAGTAACAAATTCGTAATTCGTTGTACGGTTGCACAATTAAATTATAGTCCCGCTTTCGCTAAAAAAAAGGAAAAAAAACATTTAAATAGACACAAGCTATCAGAACCGTATGTAAAAAAAGCATTTACTAATGATTAAGAGTAGACCTGAACAGTATTTATGTCAGTCATAGTTGTAAACAAGGAACTTAATTTCGGTGTTAAGTTTATCTTCAATAACTACATATCTCACTCATGAACCGCATATCTGAGCTAAATCCGTCAATTTACTTTTATGAAGTGGAATACCTTAATTACGGCGACTGACAAAAACAGCCCGCACGAAGTCGTAAAGTCGTAAAACGACGCAAGAATCACGTGGAACTGTGGAATGAGCGTGGAAGGTTAAACATATTTCTTTTTAACTTTCAGTGATCAGACCGAGGACATCGACCAGAACGCTTCCGAACTGTAATACGATTCTGCGAGTCGTTACATCGTTACGTCGTTATATCGCTACGTTTCACAATCGATGATCACGAATCGATTTTAACACGTTTATGCGAAGCAAAAAAACAAGAAAAAAAAGAAGAAAAGAGACATCGTATTGACATTTATTGCGTGTTATTACGATTGATTATATATCACTAGATTCGAGTGTAATAAACGATCAACTTGTAATTGAGCATTATCTTCTTATAATCTTCTAAATACTGAATGCATTACAGAATTGTTCCACGTACTATGTAGGCTAAATGTTAGTACCTTTGCAAGAACAAAGCGTAATAATGGACAGCATAATAGAGTGGCATAAACTTGACGTAAAGGACGATTGTATTAGCTTATACTTTGTTATAAATAATAAGATTGATTATAGAGAATAATATGAAGGGAAAGTGGTCAAAATGCTGTAATAATTGATGAAAACTAGTAAAAGGATGGCTTTTTACATTACAGTGACTTTGTATTTAATCATATTTCATATAATTCCATATTTCATATGTCATATAAACCGTATTCGGTAAACAAGGGGTGGAGAAACATCGATTTTGCAATTACTACGTTCATTAATTTAAGTAAAGAAAACTACTGTTTGAAAATGACTGAAAATTAATGTTTGTTACAGATAAAAAGCTATTAACTACTAACAGAGTGCGGTTGACGTGGATATAGAGAAATATTTGTATCTTCCGTCATATAAGAGTCATGCTCGATTTTAATTTCGAATAGACTGGAAAAACCGGATTGCCAGCTCGACATTTTTTCCCAATATCCAACAATGGAGATCTGAGATTTATGATTAGATTGTTCAGTTCTATCTCTATACGACAGATATTTGTTTGAGAATCGTTGCCTAGAAAATTTCATTCGCGCACGTAATAACCATTTTTATTAATAATTCCTAATGATCTGAAAACAAAATTTGTTTTGTTCTTATGTTATACATTGTTAATTATTCTTAAGTAAACGCGATGTAAGTCGTCTTTTCAGATCGCAATTATATAAACGAAATAGTCTATATCTTTACATAATTAGAAATTTTTAAATAAAATGTCCAATTCTCGATAAAATTATTAAATAATACAACAAGCATTTAATGACGCTTTAGGATCTAACATTAAATTTAAAAATCGGAAAGCTTGTAAATTCAAATTTCATTTACTGCGTGTTGTGTAGTAGTGTTATCTTAGTAACAGTGTTGATCTTATGTAGTAGTCTAAAGTGATTTCATATTGATCTCGTATATAAAAGTTTCAAGCAATTTCACAAGAAGAATAAATTGAACCAAAGGCATGGTAACAGATAACGGAAAATTAGCGTTTCTCTTTCGCAAGTAAATATGTGATGATAAATTGGTTTGTCGATTTAAACAAATTAACAAGAAATGGAACGTTGGGTCAAGGGGTTACTGTTTCACTGCCAGTACATCAATTGACCTTAAAGTTCGTATCGCACCAGGGAATCTTTGCACGGTGCGCAATTTTACAGAAATGTATGACTACACAACTAAGAGGAGATACGTGCAAGACAGCTGGGCAGGTGTAAACGAAGTACATGCACTCGACCGATCGTACATTTGCGAGATTCTAGGGAAGATATTTGGGGTCATGGGTGCTTCCAAGAAAATGTCACGCCAGTGATATAGACTTTGAATGTTCCTGTAGCCACGGCCGCGTTCGATCACCTTTCAAACGATCCTCGAACACGAGCCACGGTTTTTCAAGTACGAGTCTTGGACTGCGACGTTCTCAAGGAACAAATTGTACAAAGAACTGCCAGCAGAGATCACGGTAAACATTTCTGAATTAATAAACTGCAAACACTTTGTTGTTATTTAATAAATCCATCGTATTCCTGGCGGAACGATCTTTTGGTCGTAAAGAACGATCTTGAGTTTTAATTATGGATAATCCATTGTTTGAATCTAGGTGTAATTAAAAGTTTGAGTTACTTTTGAAACGTTTCGAGTAATAGTTAGTGAGCTACTGACGAGTCAGATATTTGGAATTTATAAAAAGCGCGTTAGTCACAAAGGTTGAGACAAACGTGCGACCTAATTCTGAGATCGAGATTATCTAACAAATTTGTTGAAAGTTGTGTCTAAGCTTGACGAAATCTACTTATATATTCCATACTCGTAATTCGTGCGTGAACAGCTCAGTATACTTTCTACTCACAACGAATTCTTCCGCTCAACAGCCTATGAGTCACACCATACCATTGTCACTCGGCATTCGTAAGAATCGCATGAACGAAATGATATTAAAACAGTCGGCGTCTTGTAACGTTTAATGATTATACGTTGTAATTTATAATTATATTTTATAGGATTTCAACTTGCACAAAGCTATTTATCGGTATAGAAAGATATAATTATTGTAAATATATTCTTAATCATATAAAGAGTAATACCAAATAATCAAAAAACGATAAAGAAGACATTTGAATAACCAGTGGAAACTGAAAACCAACTACATCGTCGTTACATTTGTGACAAATGCTTTTTGAAAAAGTTGAAAGCAACTGTATACTGTAGTAAGAAAAATGCAGACACCCTTTGTCCTATAAAGTTTTGGAAATCAAAATACAAATGAGTATTGCCTTGTTATTCCTTCACGAAATAATATCATCTTCATCATTAACAGGCTTCAGGTGTCGAGAGACATTTGTGCTCCGCACCTATACATATTTCAGTCACATATTTTGGTTTCTACAAAAATAATGATTCGCGTTTTATGCTTTGTACTTGAACAATTACATGAAGAATTAGTTTTCTATTCAATTTGGTCTGATATTTTAAGCTATCCTGGATCAAAATATCAAAATAATGGATGATTGAGAAAATCAAGCGCGTTTCGTCCAGTACTTGTTACTAATAATCTCATACGTAATTGTAAAATAAAAATTAGATAATTAAAAATATTAGTAATATCATATTTAGAGATGTATTTCTAATCAGTAAGTAATCAATCATTTATCAGTCAACGATTGTAAAGAATCATATGGTCAAAAAGTATTGTATAATTTAGCTTCCTCTACGATGAATTTTTGACTCCTTGTAGTTCTTTATTAAAGTACTTTCGGATATGAATTTAGTTGAACTCGTTTCATCCATAATATTTGGTACTATATCAACTTGGTGTGAATCCTTTTGGAACTAAATGGCTGTATTATAGTTCGTAAATTGAACAAATTACTCTATAAATTATATTGTAATATATTACGCTACATAAACACATACACGTAACACACATTATTAAAAAATTTGCAGTGAAAAAGAACATGCAGTGTTATGTAAAAGAACACAAGATGACCTGAATTTTTTATAAGAGAAAGATATTTTAAAGTTACGCTACGTTTATCTCTTTTTTAGTCGTTACACATTCTCTGTTCATATTAACTTGAAATACTTTTTTGATAAATTGCTACGAATACTTCAAACACAATGGACTTCATACGCAATTAAACAATATAACATAATGTACGAATTACATTTCCACGACATACTTCGTATTTTTACGACAGTTTCGATTCAGATTTTCGCTTACACCTTAATTTATCTTTTATTGAAACTTACGTGTATGCAGTTCGTGCATTCGAAATTAAAGAAATTGTATATCATATTTCAAAGCTCCGTCTAAAGCTGTAAAATGACATTGTTTCATTAGCCAAGGAAAGTTCACAGGGAATTTTAAAGAGCATTTACAAAAACAAAATTAAAGAGGAGAAAGCCAAATTACACACGACCTCATTAGCGTCATGTCTGTAACGCCGGAGATTTTTTGTAAAAAACTTTTACAGGTGTCAGTAGCAAGACGTCATTCAAGTCATCGTAACATATAATACTGTAAATAATTCAACAGAGGTCACACGAATATTTTGAAAGATTAATTACCGAATGTCCTTATACTTGTTCTACTTGGCAACAAAGTTGCTAAGTGAAGGTCTCTCATTCTCCAGAGACGTTTTTAAAGCGTTGCATGCAAAATGATTATATGCCATGATGTTGTTTTCAAACTTACTGGTATCTGTACAAATGTACCATTGTTTAGTTGAGGATACGAATACAGTGGCACTACGGGGACCGAGCCATTCTTTAAAAAGATTGGACCTTGAATGGGTGTGACATGAGCGTCCCTTGGTACCTCTGGGTCTTTGTCGTCGTAGTAATCGTCGAAGTCGTCATCATAGTCTAAAACAGCGTGAATCGAAGTTTTTGTACCAGGTCCACTTTCACCGTTAACTCTCGTATACCTTTAACAAAATAAAAAAAAATTGAACAACGAAATACTTGGCATTTTCATCGGATTATAATTATAAATTACGATATATGAAGTAAATTTTATGTGTAATTTTAACACATTAACGGGTTCGACGAACCTTTCAGAGATTTTTATTATATATATGTGTGTGTTGTGTGTGTGTGTGTGTGTGTGTGTGTGTGTGTGTGTGTGTGTGTGTGTGTGTGTGTGTGTATGAAGAAATATTACGTAAGCGAGAAAAATGATTGAATCGTATACGAAATAAAATATAAGAAAATGTAAAAGTATGAAAAAAAGCGTGAAAATTACAAAAGAATGCAAGCTTAATACCGGCAAAAAAGATTAAAGGGATAGCAGGAACACGTACTTTCCGCGTTTACCGAGTTGAAAAAAGGAACGATAAATGACGTACTTTTATGATAATTGTTATTAAGTTTGATAAAAAATTGTGCTCCATATTTAATAATACATATCTGGAGTAACGCAGGATGAAAGAAGCTATATCGTATGTATGGATCGATGACATAATTGGCCGGACAAGGGAACGACAGTGACGGGCGAGCACACGAGTCAGATATTCGTCAGAAATTCATTAGGAATGCATGGCAAGCAACAAGAAAGCATTCAGCTGATCGTTACATAAATAATTAAGAGAGCAATTAAGGTTGCTATACGAAATGCTTTCGCTGGTTCGGCAACAAATGATGCTTTAAAACGAAAATATTGGTGTACTCCGCTACATAGCACATTGAGTTTAATTACACGTATTGCCATCTAATTAATTAACGGAAAAATATGAAATTCAAAAGAACGGAATTATGCGTCACCGTGTAATATAATCGATTTAATTAATTTTCTTTTAATTATGATTCTCTTAACGTACACCGAAATTTCTACATTTTCGTCAAATTAAAATTCCATCAAGCGGTGACCGCGCGTACACTACTTTTTCCTCTTTTTGTTTTGAAATTTAAGAAATCGTTGACCACATACACTCACATCGACAACGAAGATAGATAATAACTTAATAACGGCAAAGTTAAACGAAAAATCACCAAATACGAGAGCTTACAATTAAATCGATTAGATGAAATGTATATAATAATAAAATATTGTATTAAAATGAATCTTGCGAAGTTACCCATTAGGCCTATCAGGATAGCTCTCCTGTTCCGGCATTCTCGATGTTCGAAGATTATCTTGATCCCTCTCTACCGAAACTCGTTGCTGTTGTTGTGGCAGCGACGGAGGAGGTCTCATTTGTTGCTGCTGTTGCCGTGGTTGCGTTCTTCGAAAATCTTGATTGTAATTCGCATATCGACTGTCCTGTGTCGATGAAAAAGACGAATCTTCGACGAACGTGTTTGTATTTCTTTGCCGGTTAACGGTCGACTGACGTTGTCTTTGTTGTTGTTGCTGTTGCTGCTGCTGCTGATAAGTAGCGGGCGGTATATACGGTTCGTTTTGGAAAGGTTCCTGATCATTAAAATTTGGAGCGGGCGCAGGCGGAAGTACGGCATTCAAACGAAGGTTGTTCACTGTCGACTGTCCTCCGTTTTGTCCACCATAGAAGAATGGAGTAGGCGTTGCCGACTGATACGGCAAGGTAAAGTTGACCAGTGACATTTTTATTTTTATTCTGCAAACAGACAAAGAAATTCTCTCGATCGCTTTGAAACAACCTCCCAGTTCTTATTTAATTCGACAGTTTGCTCGGACTCTTTTTATTTCTGTAACATGTTACCGAAACTGAAAATACGATATAAAGTCGTATACGTATATTATTGTTACTTTAGCAGCTAATGTACCAACACTATAATGGGTATTCAATTATATAGAGTGAGCAATATTTCTATAATACTACGATACTAAAATATTAAACGTTAAAAGTAATGCACAAATGTGTAGAATTTTCGATAATAAAATTATATAATATTTGTAGAAAATCAAATTCGAGAAAGAAGTGTACAAAAATATGTTTAAAGTTTCAAGGTGAAAATAATAAAATTATTTATTCAAATGTATATTCAATATATCTTAACTTACCGCAGAATCAGGACGACACTTTAGAAGGAAATACAGAGTCACGTCCTTCGATTGTGAATTTTCAGTTTTACACTTTCAGCTTTGATAATTGTGATTTTGATCGTGTACAAAATCGCGTTTCATTACCATAAACTTCATGATCAACCAGGAACGAAGAATTCCGTGATTACTGTTCGAGATCTCAAACGAACTGTACGTTAATTATTTCAGCGATCGATTTCATCGAAATTCAGCTATAATCTTTCTTTAAAAGTGTTATATGACCTTCGAAAAATTCCTTTAAACACGCTTCAATTTCACTGACTTTTTTAACGCTATCCTACGTTTTACAAAATCAGACAACATAGTCGATACTTGAAATATAGGTTGATTATTCGCAACTTGAAATGTTAAAATTTTTCTAAATAACGCGATTAAGATTATTCGGCGAAGATTAATGGCTTCTTCCTTCCTCTCTTTTTCTCACGTGATGCTTGTGTTGCCGCGAGATCGACCTGAAATAGCAAAGAAATATCAATATTTCGCGAATGTATCGCTTACCAAAGCGTAAACCATTATGGAGCGTAAGCCCATAATCTTACATGCGGGGAATAAATAAATGTATTGTGTAACATTTCGTTGAAAATACCACGGGTAAACTTACATCGGTGATTTCTACCTTTAAATTGTTTAAGGAAAATATAAAGCATAATGGTGAAAAATTGTTTCAAACGTAAGAAAAATTGAAACACAGGATGATCATTAGCGAAGGACAAGAAAAAGGAATGGTCATGGAAATCAAGCTGGATGGAAAAATATAACAATTTCGTAACAGAATGTCGTATAGTACCATAATAAATTTGATTTTTATGAAAAATGTTATAAATGCCAATTATGGAAATATGCAGGTTAACGGTACAAAGAATTACTTATCTGCCTTGCTCACACTGCTTTATTAGACATGCAACTTTAACGACAGTGAAAAAATTATGCTATAAGAAAAGCTATAAAAATTATATTTTTCGAACAACTTTTTAGAATTAACTCAAAGAAATCGATTGCATATGAATATGTGTATTTTGAACGTATTACAAAGTCGTCTTCTTTCATTGCGTGTTTTAATAATTTGTAAAGAATTAGTACAGAAGAAGGAATATTTATATATTGGTAGAAAATATGCAAGATAGAAATAAAATGATACATAATAATAGCGATTATTAATGTTTTCTTAGTTTTTGCTATATGACGAAGAAATTTAATATATATACGTATAATGTAATATATTATAATTAATAATTACTATATAGTATAATTAGGATACATACTGTTTTCAATAGATATTTTATTACATATAATATTTTATAGATATAATATAATATAATATAATATAATAATATAATATAATAGATATTTTAATATATCCAAATTTTTAATATATCATAATCATAATTTTCAAATATCGACGTATCACGATCTTAAATTAGGATATACCGCGGTAGAAACAACTCAAGGTACTCAAATTACCTGAGGTGGAGATCTATCTAATGAATAGGTTACGCAGCGTTACTCATAATACGACAAGTCTCAAAAAACAATGTAGTCATGGATATTGCGTACAAAACGTGTGCCTTTCTAATTGGCTTGCAATGGACGACATTGTATTTTTAAGTATCTAGACTTTTAATACTTTAGACTGTTTCTTCGAAGGAAATAGCGTTGCTACAAACGTCATTGCGTGAAGCATTTGAGGAATTTGAGTAATTACAAGTTTAATTCCAAACTGTATATTTCGTAAAGAATACACAGACACACGAGATCTTTTATCCCGTTAATCCAAATATAGAGTAGAATTAAAATATTATTTTAATTGATAATCAATTATACGTAAGTTATGACATAATAAATACACAGATGCTGATCCAGGATAATGTCAGTGTTAGTTCCTCTATATATCTTAATAACATTATATATTGAATGTAACTTTAGCGAAACATAAAATAGAAATACTATATCATTAGAATAAAAATAATCGCTAATGACCATAGTAGCTGATGCGACTTTAAGTAAAATAAATAACTGTATAGGGATGATACTTGTCGAGAAGTAACGTGATGAGACAAATGATATTTATGACGTACAATTAGCAGTATCAATTTATAAAACCTCAATGTCCTAATCTGATAATAATGTGTCATATCACGACATTGGAATTACGTCAATACACTTATCCATAATAACAAGTCACTTCCATTCGCTTCCATTAATCACGATTTATGGTTCAATGGACAAGAGAGTGAGTCTACGTGAAAACAAGTCGAAATAAGTCGAAAATATGGGATACGATTTTCTTATGAAACGCTTCGTCTTTGAGAAAATTGAGTTTGAGAATTTGTTAAGTGTGTACACATACGTAAATTTGGTTAATACCCAACTGCATGTATAAATAATCAATAGATAGAAGATAAATCACATTTTTTCCTTCAAGATCTCGTTTACGAATAAATGAAGTTTGATCGTGTCTAGTTAAGAATTAAATCGGTACTTAGTATTTTCTTTTCTAATTCCATTTTTCGAGCAAATATCTGTTCGCCCACTTCTGCGTGATATACATATTGTGTATATATATTAAACAGTACCGAGAAAATTTATTTCAAGGTAATCGAACGAGTTTCGTGTAATATGGTTAAAAATATGAATATGAATAGGAAATATGTCGTAAATGTAAGATTTTTAATGTTGACATAGTGCACGCGTAAAGTAATAAGAAAAGAGTTACTACAAGTACTTACTATTTACTAGCGACAAAGAAAATATGTCAATTTTTGATTGAAAATTTCATAAGTGAAACATTAATTATCGAACAATAAAAGAATGCCATAAAAATTAATTTATTCGTATAATATTTACACCAGAAACTTCAAGTGCATTCACTTTAATTGACTTACTTGACATTTACTTTACTTTCGCGTTGCATGAAATAATATCATAAAAATTAATTGGTATATGTAATATTTATATTCGGAACTTCAAGTGCATTTACTTTAATCGACTTACTTGACATTTACTTTACTTTCGCGTTACATTTACTTGATCCTATGCGCAGCATCAATCGCTTTATTTTATTACACAAGACATAAAACCATACTTCGTAAGCAGGATCGTAATATTTTAAGCTATTCTATCCAAGTTCACGGAAACTTAAAAACACGTTCACCTATTTGCTTTTGAAAGTATCTCAAATAATTTGTTTTTAACATTCGGAGAACTACGATTGTATCCTTGATTCTAAGACCCTCGATATTCCAGTTGAACAGACATTCGCTAAAATTATGTCATTGAACAATATCATTCCAAATAACAATTTCTTGCCAACGTTTTTTCTCGCAATATGTTTTACATAAATCTGATTTCGCTTTACTTACACTTTTTCATTTGAATTCTTTAACGCGTTCTATCTTATAATCTGTGTTTGTTTTTTTTTATAAAAATGTGTACTTACATACCTTGTTACACCTTTCATTTCACACTGTTTGTCCTAATAATATTTGTCAGTAATGTATAAATAATAATAACTTGTTTACTATAATAATATACGTAAATAAAATATATATTATAAGTTATGTTATATTTATAGTTCACTCAGGAAAAGGTATGTTTATTGCACTTCGTGATATCTATATATAATAAAATCAATTATTTACGAATACATAAATGCTCATATATTGTATATTTATATATATATACGGTATATAAGAAAGATAAATTTCATTTATATAAGGTAATACAATTTTTTGACATCATATTTCATTCATTTATGGAAAGCATCTTAATATTAAAATAACCACATTATACATTATAATGCAAGATACATATATATTACACGTATTAGCACAAAGTTAAAAAATTACATTTACTGTACAATTAAATATGTTATTTACCAGATATATATGTATTCGCTAAAGTTATATAACACGTTTTTACAACAAAAAAAGAAAAGAAAAGAGAAATGGCTAAAGACAAAACGTTAAAGCGCGTGTTCATAATTTACAAATGTTATTAACGATGAATTAAAAGAGTAACCGAAACAAGTAGTAGATGCAATAAACGCACGAACGATAAATCTGAAATATACTTTCAAAGCACGTGTTTTATTTGAAATAATCTTAACTAGCCGTGAAAATGGATAAAATGCGATGATAAACTCACGACGTAGCAAACATTTGTATATCCGTTCAAAAATATATATGTATACTTTAAATGACAGTCAGTGTCGTCTAATATCTTTATGAAAGAAAATTATGCGAATGCGTCGGCGTATGCGTGGCCACGCAATTGTTCATACGAGAATGGGATTCGTGCGCGTGTACCACGTGTCTTCCGAAGATGCCTGTGAGATGCGAAAGCGATAATGACTCCGTTGATTTACCGGGGAACCGACAAAATTTGACCATAGTCGAACAAGTTTGACCGTCCGTCACTTTCGCTCATCGAATCGCTTTCTTCGAAATCGAGTATATAAACTGTGCTTTCACCTAAAAATAAATCGCGCTCCCACTGTCCGGTTTGTTAAAACGGATAGCTTTGCTTTCCTTTCCGTTCTTATACACTTATTAAATTCATCCTATCAATTTCATTATCGTCTTCAAGGTACTATTCTCTTTTATTGTATTAGCGATTAATTAAATAAAAGACACTGGCATGGTACATCCTCTGTTAACGAGAGTTTCCGATGTGATTACAAAAATGCTAGTTTCTTCAAAACGGAATGCTTTTGGGCTGTTGCTAATCTGAAATATTCGATGATTCAAGGGTATACGAGTTAGTCCGGAACGTGGATTAGAACCTGTTCACGATGTCTGTAAATATTTCTCATTAACTTGCTTTGTATTAGAAACGAGGGGTTCGCAGGATAAACGTATAAGATATGTATGATAAAATTTGTAATTCGTGAGAACTGTGAGTAAAGTTGAACTTTAACTCTTTGTTTCTTTCTGTTGAACTTAAAGTTGAACAGAAACATATGTATACTTCTAAACGTTAAAATGCAGTATCTTGACATACGTGACCGTAGAGACATGAAAGTGCGTGAGAAATTTTTCTAAATAAACAGAAATATCGAGCATGGCTTCGAGTATGTCTCGTTTTCACATCGAGCATCTGAAATACCGCTACATCATGAGGTTAATTCGACGCTAAAAATTATGTTTACCCAACATATCGATTACTTTATTCGGCACTGTCGAAGAAGCTCTTTAATCGTAACTGGAACATCGACATCACCGAGATACATTGTTACGAAAAATTCGACGGTCAACTTACCGGATTCAGCGATGCGTTTTAGATTCTCGTGGAGCTCGGCAAACTTAAAACGGAAACACGACCAACACGCACCGAAACAAAAATCTCAACCGTTGCTTTCACTTTTGGTAATCGAGCGATTTTCGGGCGAAAAGCAGAAGCTGAAAGCGAACGAGAGAGAAACGAAAGACGGAAGTACGTGACACGGTAAAACGCGATTGATTAACCGGTGGAATCGAGCAGGAAGAAATCCGTGGAAATGCATTCGCAGAGGACGAAACACGTGCTTGCTCGTGCGCGAAACACGAGCAGCTCGTCGAAATCGCCGAGAGGCGTGCGTGACACCGCGCGAAACGCTACGTTGGCGAGCGACAACTGAAAGAGAAGCGTTTTAACTTTAACCCACTCTACACAGAATGGGGATAAAGAGAGGTGTCCCTCGATCATGGAGAGTAGCGCGGCCTGTAAGTTCTCTCTCACTTTCCGCTCCTTGATGTCCCTCTCTTCTGTCTCGTTGCTCCCTACCTTCAATTTCGATCGTTGCTTCACCTTCTCCCAGGAAGATCGTTTAATGGAGCATTTGTTTGTTTTCTTTCTCATCGTTTTCTATAAATTCGTCGATGTTCAAAAACGATGGCTTTCTTTTTAGTCCGCGCAGTTCAGTCGCGTGTACTATATACGTATTCATATATATACTTTGCATATCAATGCCATGTACATTCAAGTATCAAATCTAAAAAGCAAAGCAAATGTTTCGCTCTTTTACTTTTCTATTCTGTGATACTAATCTTTCGCATCTCATGAAATCACTTTTAGCATTTCGTATGTTTTATATCGACTATATTTTTCTTCCTTTATTTTTTATATTTTATATTTCTAATCAGCAAATTTTACTCTTTACGTTTTCTCTTATCTCTGCCTGCAGATCGTTCATCATTTATTCGTTAAGAGACGAGTCGGATAGAGAGAAAGAAGAAGAGAATTTCTCACGAAAAGAACGTTTTATTACGTACTATTCGCGTTTTTGTTCTTGCAGCATAAATAAAGCATTCGAATCACGGCTGTAAACGCGGCGCGATGAGATGGTTAAACGTAATCGGTCTGTTTAAACTGTTTAAAGGCATCGCTTCCTTTCCCATTATATATATGTATAACGACTCTCTTACTTGCATCTAATCTCGCAATTCGGTCTCACGGGTTGTTGCGGCTACGCAACACGAGCAAAGATTCACGCCGTTCGACGTTCGGACGCCAGATGAAGACGAAAAAGAAGAAAGAAAGCCAGAGGGGAAGGAAGGTATCACGAGGTTGAACTGTATGGCAACGAGCAGTTATTACAACCCTATCACGTGTCTACCATCGTTTCAACCGTCTTTTTTCATTCGCGTGTTTCCTCTCTGTCGAGGGACATTTTTATCGCGTTCTCGAGGTGCCTTCTCCTCTCGAATCCTTTAGATGCATCGCGCTTCAGAACCTTTCATTTCTTTGCACGTAGAACGCTATAACTGTATCGGAATCTGCAAGAGGCCCACCTACGTTCACCTTCTGTGTTCCGAGATACTGTACGTGTCTATCCACGGATGCTAAATGCTCGTCCCTAATTTCAAAGAACCACGCGTTCCATTATTTGCGGTTTCTAACTTGAACAGGTAATGCGAATACATGTTCAAGGAAATGTACATATCTTCGGTTTCAGTCGTCTCAAGGCTCTTTCTTTCCATGGTATTTCCGCTTAGTTGCAATGGATACACGTAACTCGAAAGGGAATTATCAATAATAATTAATGCCGTAAAATCTTCCCTAGAATATATCTTTTTTTATATCTTTTTGTGAAGTAACGTTTCAATGATCAAATTATTAGCGTCTAAAAATTTGGAATCAGTTTGAATATATTTAAGGTTTATGGAGAAAAAAATAACGTAGTTCGCTATTACTTGTCCTTAATACATTTAGTATAGATTTTCCGTGAATTAGGTAGTTAATTTCACTTAGTATATTTGACATTTTTGGCTATATAAAAGATTAAATATGAGAACGGAGAAAATCAACGATACTGTACCAAGAATCGAAATTCTGAGAACATTTTTAGCAAATATAAAGTAATAATTGTAATCTATCTTCTTTGCTATGGTGTATAGTAATTTAAAATATGTAAAAACTCAAACATCTATTCGGCTGTCTTTTATTTAAAAACTCAGGTTCACTTTTTATTAAACAAACAATCACGAATTTTTAAGCGATAATTTAATATCTTTGATGGAATTAGGATACCTGCTAACTTCTACAGAATTTTTGGAAAGTCTATTGCAGTTTTTTCCCAAAAGGATACACCGAATCCCTTCGTATATTCCATTCCAAATCGAAGTTGTAAATCTTGCTAGGAAAATCACGAGAATACATTTGCGACCAAGTGTTTTTAAACGACGCTATTTCATTCTTTTAGCAGAAATAATGAACCGTATTTAATGCACGAAAGTAAACGTAATAAGGAACAATCTTAAGTACAAATATGAATTATTCAAACATAAACAACGTATGTATTTTGTCATGTCTATTAAATGCAAATGTAGATTCCTAAGAAGCGGAGGGGGAGGAATCAAATAAAAATCGAGCAATTCATTCGCATGGCAGCGAAAGTTGCTAAGGAAAATTACGATGAGCTAACCGAATCTTTAACCTTTTTCGTATCTTTTACATTTTATTCGCAAAGACTTCACTTTCTTAATACATGTGCGCATTTCTTACCTTCAAAAATTAAAAATACATTTTTATTCCGCAGAATTCTGAAGTGGCAATATTTATATGACTTATTCTCAGAATCAATTGACAAATGTTTGTTCACCGGTGTAAAAGCGTCCTGTGTAATGCTTGTATTGTGAAATCGTTTGTGCATGATTATTCTCTGTTCTCTTACTGTGATAAGTAAGTCGCATACGAGCAACGACAGCGTTAGATGTACAGCGATAATAGCAGGAGAAAATAAAATTCTTTATGCGAAAGAACATGAAACGTAAGGGATAAAATAAAAATACGATTTTAATAGATTTGTTATTCGTTTGAGAATGTTCCGATTCGATACAAATAGATATAATGATTCATGTAATTACAGTGAAACAAAAGTGCAGAATGATTTTCCTACTCGTCACTTTACACAAGTAAAAAGAATTTTACGATACCTACTACTTATTTACGACACATCGTTACTTAAGTATAATGTCACTCGTATAAATTATTTGGAAACTACAGTAATTACGTGAGACGAGTACTATTTAAATACAGAAGTGGTTTAAGTTAATGCAGTTAATAAGTACATTCAAAATTGAATTAAGAAGCACTACTCTGTTGTTTTCATCGCATAGTGTGCAAAGAGTTCTGTGTAAAGAAAATGTGGTTTAATAAAAATTTGTTGTCATGTTATAGAATTATATAACGAGCATTAAACACCTATATGATAAACCTTATGCTAAAAATTTGTTTCGTTCCTTATTCTTTTCACCCCAGAAGATTGAATTTACATTGACGAGGTTCAAATTGCGATTTTATAAGGAATGAACGTTGTGGAGCATGTAACATAATTTTCTGGAAATTAACCATTTTTACTAGGAAACATCGAACAATATGCAATTTATCGCACGAATTTGCACAAAGGGACACTGTCAAACTGATTTGTCGAAATTTATATCGTTTCTACGAAGTACGTGCCAATGGCGTTCCGTTTCTCTTGGGATATGTACATTTCATATCGAACAACTTACTTGATTACTTAAAACAACGTAAATGTCTCGTTAATCGTTTCTTATACAGATCCTACAGTTACCACTTTGATCATAATTTCCGCATTGAACATTTATTTGTTGCTGGTGTCTGAACCAAGTTACTTGATAAGTAAACAGAAGACTGAAAAATCGTACATGATAGATTTCCTCGGTTTCTCTTTCGCTTTCGTCATGATGCAACCGTAATCTTGACATCCTTAAAAGCTAATCATTCGTGTCGGTATTTTTCGTATTAGAAATTATATTTTCAGTAGAATGCCTGAAGCCCGTGTTCTAAATATTTCGCGTCAGTAAGATTTTGTTTCCGAGAAAGTGAAGTCTTTACTTTGATTCGTTGGTTTATAGAATTAAGAAAGTAAAAGGAAGAATCAAGAATACGTTTAATCTAATCAAAATTTCGAACAACGAGTTACGAATGATTAAGCTGCGGATGATCGTGCAAATTTTATATGTCAAAATATGTGAAACGTATACGAAATTGACGTAAAATTAAACGTGTCAAAGATATGTGAAGATACATTAGAAATAGCACGATATAGCCTTTTCAAATTCCTAAATTACCTCTTATGAAATTTAGCATGGAATTTTGTATTGTATAGCATTGATTTATGTTCGGTATAGTATACGTTGCTACCACAGAAATATTCGTACGAATCGTTAAACAATATAATTTGCGCATATTAACTTTTGTCAAGCTGAAACTAAAATTGAAAATAGAGATACAAGTCTCGACTCTTTTTATCGGATTTTTAAAGTGACGGTGGTTCCCGAGATACGACTTCGGCCTTGCTATCTTTTAGATACATCTCGCACGTACGTATGGTACAATCACTTCGTGAAATTGAATGTACGATAGGAAGAACTTATGTTACTACCTAGCAAGCTATAAACGGATATAAAATAACACAGGCTAATGCGAACGATTTTCGAAGGTAATGATCAGTATAATCATTGCAAATAATTGTAAAAACATACGATCGTATAAATCGCTTTTGCCCGATAGTTTTTACATTCGGTTGTTCGTTTCATATTTTCTAAGAATTTTATAAAAATATCGATCGTCAATCGAATACGCCTTTACTAAAATTGCAACTAAATCGTAGCGAAACATTTTTATGAAAATAATTTTGATCGCGTTATAAGTACTGTATTAACAAGAGGATTTTTCGTTACGTACATCTTAAATAGGTATTTTTTCTATTCGTTGCATATTTTGTCGATACTAGCTGGCAATAATGATATGTAAATGGAGTTGTGATAAATTATAGATCGTATTACACGCATTAACTTAGAATTACGTAAAGAAATAGTAATATTGAAAGACCAGGATATGATCTGGAATAAATCGGTATAATTAATGAATTTCAGAAACCCATATTGACAAACCAATCAGCCTTATAACTGCTACCTCTGTTTTTGTTTCGAGGAATGTAATGACCTGTTTCACCAAGTAATCGATTTAATCGTCGCGTACGCTGCCAAAGAAAGGCCGATAAACATCGATTTCGATCGACGACTAAATAACTTCCTGCCAATTTCTGCTCCACCCACTCTGCAAGGACTTCTTTTGCCTTAGGCTTATTTATTGCAGGAAACTATAAACATACAAACGTAAAAAATACTGATCACGATCGTATATTACTATATTAATCACGTAGATATTTTTAATAACTCGACATGACTTTTACGAGTTTCTTTGGGTGGTAAATAAAATGAGATGAATATCTTGAATTTTATTCCACAAATCTATTTAATTCATACGGTATAAATACTTAAAAGTTACCTAATGTTTCAGATTTAGTAATATACCGATCATGTGAGTGTTTGTATATGCAGGTATTAACTTGTCAATTGATCATAACTAATTTGAATAGTATAACCTTTTTTCGAATTTCTGTTATTTTTATCTAAGGACACCTTAAGCTTTAATGATAATAATAATAAACATTTATTAGTTTTTGCGTATAATATAAAACGTAGATGTATCTATCGCGTCGTATCAATTTAGAAGTTATATGCTACAATATAAAATGTACAGGATCCGACCGATTAACACGTACAAGCGGACATAAAGTGATTCTTTATGAAAAAATAAAAATACAATTTTCGGGTATAAGTTTTCGGGAAAATCGATTTTGAAAATTCATCAAATATGCAAGCAAGAGACAAGTTCTTTAATCGAACATGTTCAGACTTGGTTTCCTTCGAAACGTAGCTTCGAGCAAATTTTTATCCTACACTTTCCACTTATCGTCGCACATGAAATGAACCCCCATCGATTGTCAAAATTCCTATCTTTACTTGGAAATTAGACGATCACAATCACGTATACTTAACAAGATTCGAAACTCATTTGTCGTTTGCTAAAACGGAACCCCAACGCAATTTCTTTTTTGTTTCGAGTCACAGAATCTCCTTCACTTTATTTGTATCAAGAAATTTAAACCACCCTGTATATACCTACTTATTTTCGTTGTAGCAATTTATTTATAATCATCTATGTACACTATATTTGAAAAAGTATACAGATCGGTAATCTCAATGTTAAAAAACGTACGAATCATAAAAAAATTCGTACAAAATACCTGACATTTATTTGATACAGTGGAGTATCGGTTACCCGAAGTTCCGTATTCGAACTTCAGCATAACTTCACTTTCTCCGAAATTTCAACTCGAGGAGTACGAAAGTGTACATAGGTATCGTGAAAGCAGTCAAACCTTTAACCGATTAAATAATTAATTAGACCTAAATACGTGTACAATGTTACATCATCAAAATCTTTCCTATGATTTTATTATACAATTTACGAACACTGACAGACTTTTCCGTATTATCCGAGTTTTCGATTATCCGAAGTAGATCCGATTGATCGAGGTTCTACCGTATCTCAAAATGTCTTAAATCAACAATTTTTTTCAGAATATACGACCGTAATGTTCGAAAAATATTTCGTGGTGACAAAGGGTCACACTCAGACTTTTATCTCCCTTTTATTTTAAGATTTATAGAACCGTGAAAGTTTTATTTCAACATAAAGACCTGAAATAATTGCGGTATTGATCGAGATTGAGATTAGTAATGCCAGCAGTAGTAGACCATTCTGATTGCAATCGTTTGCCTCTAACTTTGATCTTAGATATTAAGCATCAGATAAACATCGTTTCTCCAAGTAATTACACACTATGGTAATTTGTCTTTTATAAACGACTGAAATAATTGCATGATAATGATCAACCGCCGAATATGGTAAATCGACGATTCGATGTGATTTTACGCGGCAGTTATCGAACCTATTATTCAGAATATTGCAGTAAACGAGAGTTCAGTGTCACTGACTTTGATCATTTTAACGTCGCAAACATCTGACGATAAGAAAAGGTAAGTTGCGAAAATTTACACGATTAGTATCTTAAAAATTCTGAAACGGTAACAATACTATAATAAAATAGGATCGTAAATGTGGTACGCGTAAAATGCATCGAAAACGTCAGAACCAGGAACGTGCATGCCGCGTGAATCGACACACACCAGTGAACCCGAAGAAAAGACTGACAATGAAAGGGGGTCAGATGTATGGTATAGACGCAATACAGAATAATTTTGCACTGTTTACTCTTTAGCTTCCTATTATCGATTCGATGAGAATTGAATCATACGTATTACTGCAAGAGAATGTTTAAGATAATATCAAAGAAGAAATAGAAGATTCAAGTGAGTGCCGTAAAATCGAACATATCGGTAATTAATTTCATAAATATTAAAACTCTGTTCGACGTCCATCACAATGTTTTATCAAAATCATATTTGAACAATTGTACAATACGTCGCAGAATTTGACATGCTGTGTATGTAATTTACGGAGTAAAATGATGCTATGAACCATTCAAAAAAATATCAACGTCAGTCAGTGTGAATACCAATCATTTCCTCTCTTATGTAATTCATTTAATATTATAATTATATAAAGTTTCGATCATGAGAAACCGAGTAGTATAAGCAAGCCACAGATCTGCATTGGCACAAATGTGGTCCTTCGGCGAGAAATTCGATTACAGGTATGTTTGTATTTTATGTTATACGAGATACGTCCTCGGATAAGACTCGTATACTGTAACAAAGCGTTGAATTTAATATAACTTAGGTGCTCTTTAACGTCTATTAATAACGCTAAACTTTTACAGGTACTTCTACAGGCTGTATAGCTATCATAATAGTTTATGCGCGCAATAAAAAATTAGTCAGTGGTCCAATGTTAAGAGCAAATTGCCAGAGGAAAGGACGCGTACCGTTACATACGATGGTAACCCCGTAGAAAAATCTGAAAGCGGACCAGATGCCTGCTGCGCAAAGGCCCGTGATAGGTATATGCACCTCGCTCGGTTCCTTGTGCAATCAACAATGAACAACTTGCAAACGATTGCAATATAACGTAGTACGAGGGACACGTGCAAACACCTTTCCTTACCCTTGGAAGAAGGAAGCCTCTGAACGAGATCGAGAATTATTGCGACCACTTTCCATCGCGTACAACGCAGATATGCAGTGACGGGTAAAATTCTGGAAATCTACATAAAAATTATGAAATTCTATTACGTGGGAATAAAACTTTTATACATTTCTTTTCCTCTTATTCTCTGCAATTTCTCTTATTCGACATTTGGTAAATTTTTTATCATTTGTGAGCTTTTCTAAATAATTTTAATAGCAAAAAGGATTATCTGTAATATCTTAAAAATCTATCAGCGGAACTTGGCGTTTGTTATATCTCAAATACTATACAATATAATAATACTATTTCAATTTCATACTTTTCTTACTCTGTTTGCAATTTTACTTATACCAATTTAATTAATTTTACTTATACCACAATGTGAAATAGTGTAAGCAGCACTTATTGTTTCCTTTTTGTTCATTTGGTTTTAGATGTTTCTTTAGATTTTACTTGTGTTACTTATGTTATCACATATTTACGAATTCCAAAACGTTTACGAAACATGAAGTTACTCTAAAAGTGAAACTATGAAATAGTACGAAAATTCGAAACATCTTATCAACGAATAATTGGAAATTTCAATTTCAATTTGTTTACTGATTTTTTCGAATTTTTAAACATTTTATGATGATTTTATTTTTCATGAAATTTCATATCCTATCAGTAGATGTTTCTTACCTATTTTCATTATTTATATCTTTTTAATTTTTATTATTTTAATAATACTAAATACTTAATAATACTAAAAGTAGCAAAGATGGTACGAGTGTGTATTGTTTAAAATCTTAGAATGGACGCGATATAATTAAAAATAAATTCTTCAATAAGAAAAATAATATTCTTCAATGTTAAACTCGTTTACGAGCATGCATCTCAAAGAATTTCATTCCATTTAAAGAACGTCAAAATTTCTACTTTCTACTTTGCAAAGAAATTTATTCAAAATACACATGAAATGACTCGGCGCGAGAAAATCTTAAATCTTGCGTAACTCTCAGAGTAACTCTGTAAGATTTAGATTGAAAAAATATTTATTTTCCTTTTCTATAAATACAGTTATTTCTAAATCTATTAGTGTTGTACCACCCATACCGAAATTAAAGAATGAAAAGAATGAAATATAAAGATATAAAATATAAAAATAAAATAAATATCAAATGCAATGAATATAAAATTTCACTATATATGCGAAGTTTAGGAACAGAATTTTTCTTTATCTGATATCAACATATACAGAGTGTTTCATAATAAGTTGGCAACATTTGGGGGACGGATTCAGTGCCTAAAAACAATAAAGAAAGTTTATATCAACATATGTCGTATTTCATATTGTTTACGATATATAGCGAGTTTTGTGTTCTATCATTTCGTATCCAATTACTTTCACGTAAGAGATGCACAAGATGACTTCCCTGCATTTCAATGCATGCGTAGAGAAGTCTTTTTTTCCCTCGAGTTTGTCGAAAGTCTCGTTCAATCTTATGGCAAAGTACACATTTCAACACTTTCAATAGATGTTGAGTATACGATGGATTTCAAGTATTCCCACAAATAAAAATCCAATGAAGCCATACATTGAAAGGAAAATCATTTTGAGTGTCTCTTGTGAAGGTAATCAAATACGTCGTAAATATTCTAATATTATATTCGAGGAAGGAAGGAGATTAATATTTTTAATTACGAAGTATATAAATTTAAACATATGTCAATAATTAAGATATTAGGTGTTTAACTCGATCAAGAGTAAAATGATACAGTCACAGAGGACATCCATTTAAACGACAAAGTAAAAGATATGCGTGCCGACTCATCGATATGGTATCTTGGATTTTCCCAATTACGTGTCCTATTTTAATACAATTAAATATCGCGTAAAACATTACAAATGCAACCGGAACCAGGACCTCATTAAAAGAAAATAAAAAAGAAAGAGTGCGCGCGTGCACGTGGCACGAAGACTAGATTTCGTAATTTCTCGGTTACACATTACACTTGCACGACAATTCCGTGATTCACGCATGGTTATGCCGCGTAACGGTAGCGATAAATTATTATTCTGTATCTATAGAATCTAACATGTCATCGTTCACCGGGTGATTTTAACGAATGCATGGGAGATTCATCTAACTGTGACATAAAACAATAATCGTTTTTCGTATAAAAGAAAGACTCCGATATAATGGAGTATCATATCGTTTCAGTCAACGACTTCTGTTCTAGCATGTACAGAGAAATATACAATTGTTCTATCGGCAATTCTTTCGTTTGTTTTTTATTTGTTCGTTAGTAAATCGTTAATTTTTTTTTTTTGGTTTATTTCAGACCGATCGGAATTCGAAGGTAACAAGCATAGGACCAACGCCCACATACTTCAACTATCGTTCCGACCATCGATCATAATGAATTAACAATTCTGACGCAAGAAACTTGTGCTTCTCTTCTGTTATAAATATTAAACGTACGTGTTCTGAAACTATATTTGATTATGGTCAAATAATCCACTATACCCTACTATACATATAGCATTATAGTATATCCGGATTACACGATCAAGAACCGTATAAAAATTGTACTGACATAGATATTACATCTTACAGTAACCGCTACATATACGTGCTTAAGAAATATACATGAGCCAGAATATAAAATTTGATTACTGACCGGAATGCAAACATTATCGATATCAGAGAAAAGGTGAACGTAGCCTTTCTCCTCGTTTTAATTTCACACTGGCGAGGTACATAACCATTCATGTATGGTATTCTCCAACATGCATTTATGTTAAATAACGTTTTTAAAAGTAGCCTCGCTGAAAACATTTATCATATGTATTATGACTGCGATAAGTCTTCGACATCGTCGCTGATCATGGAATTCTGTCAATACGATAAGTGCAGCCAAAACGATATCTTGCGTAAACATAAGAATTTAACGAAAATGAACATTGTTTGAAGTAAAATAAAGATACTTGGACGATGTTAATAAATTGCCAATTATTTATCTTGCGTTTATAGAAATATTAAATATTATTTCGTAAAAAGTGATACTACATTAACTTTTGCTAACTACTTATCGAATGCAATTTGAGTGAATTGAAATTACAAATTTCTAGATAACACAAAAGAAGCTTGCTATTGAAACTTAACAATTTAAAGGCTTTATTTAATTTTTCACCATCCACTTATTAAGCATCAAGCGAGTTCAGACTTTGTAACTATTGATTCGAATTAGAAATCTCTGCTTATTGCTTTATAGCAATATAGCAAACTTTTGCCTATACAACATATAATTTTGCACCGAGAATTTCCAACAGCTTCTTCAAAATAAACAAATGATCTGAAAGCTGTTTGCAAAGATTCAAATCGTTAATGTAGAAATAAATAAATTTAGCGGAATAGTGGCAAACGAAAATTTGAATGAAAATAAATGTCAGATTCTCAGTGCGGGAAGGGTTAAACCACTACTCGAACAAAGTATCGTCGTATCTGAGCGCGTCTGACCATGAGAACCACACCCGTAATGTGTACTTGAATACCCGTGCTGCCAAGATACACAAGTTCTCTAACCGTGTACTGTACTGTGTAACGTCAGAAACACAATAGCGTTTATCGTCATTCGAGTATTAATAACATTGTTTCTGTGATAAAACGAAATATTCATCGTTTTTGCAGATCACTGTCGTTGGTGGTGCACAAACCTTCTAAAGAGGATCATCTATCTGTGCATCAGCGATCCCGAAACAGTTTCAGTGAACTACGCGCATAAATTTTGTTTACGAGGCTTTACGTGCGAATTCCCAGTAACTCCAAGACGAAAATGTCACAACGACCACACCCCAAATGACATTCAGAGTTCGACGCTCTGAACAAATCTTTGCTCAACTATAAATTATTTATGTATCCATATGTGTGTTACAAAATATTTAAATTACTTTTGACTGGAACATGCACGCACACGCAAACTCGCGCGCGCGCGCACACACACACACACAAAAGCAGACAGCGCTTATTTTTGTTAACTTGATTTGCAATTTATCTCTCTGTTCACTTTAGTTTTTAAGCCGGCGAATCTTTATATGACTAATTTATTTTCAGCATGCAGTAAATTAGAAAAAAAATATAACAATCGGATTTAACTACACATAACAATACATCGATATTAGGACTATTGTAACACCAAAGTGATAGCAGTTGGCCTTCGCTTATGGGGGAGTGATCAACTTTTCTTAAAGTGCTTATAGATGTATATCGATTGTAAAGACATTTACTCCTGCAAAAGCGCCATGATGTATAGTAATTGTATTGCAATTTGAACACGATATACTATAGTATGCTTCTTGTAATTTGTGCATTTTGATGTTTCTACTTGCTGCAATAGAAAGCTAACTGTAAGCGAAGCTATAAGTAATATAGTAATATAATAAACTATATTACTATAGTTTATAACTATATTATAAACTGTATATAGGAAACAAATATTATTGTGTTATTATTTTATATATTTATTGATATCTACGTCCTACCTACTACTTGTTTTGCTTTTATTGTTTTATAATAAAATTAAAATAAAAATACGTTAAAAGAATTATATTTTGGTAAACAACTATATTATACAATGAGCTAAGTATTTTATTAGATTTTTTGATATATATTCTATTATCTGTAATTCTATTATTTTCATTAAACATAAACCAATAATTGTAAATAAATTTTTCTCACAACAAAAATATTTTATACAAGTATTGATTTCCGAAATATAATTTGTATAACATAGTGTTACAATTATAAATCTTTGCAAAAGTTTTAATGATTCAAATTAGTAAACAAAAATTAAATTTTTCTATTTCATAACAGAAATAGAAACAAATTAATTTAACACTTAAAAACAACTGTATATAAATATCGATTAAAAGCCTCTATGAAAAAGCTTTGTGTACTTAATATAATTTTCAACGAATATAGATATTCAATTTCAATCGATTTATAGGTAATTGAACTTAAACTTGAAGATAATAATTTTGATGTTTAAATCTTCATGCTTATAATATTTGAAAAAAATAATTTTACATAGAGAATTCTGTATAATAACATATTTTATTTAATTGAACGTGTGTCTTAATATAGTCATTAATTATGAAATAGAAAAAATAAATATACATTTGGCAAATCTATCTGGTATTTTTCCTTACATTATAATTCAAGAAACTCATCCAACATGTTTCCTTAAAAATTGGCTATGTTAGGCGCAAAAATGTTATAAATCCCACCTAAGGATTAATTTCTAAGTTATAACATATTCAAAGATATGTGTAAAGTTGTCCTTACAAGTTTAAACACTACATTTTACTTTGATAAACCTAATATAATTGCCTTAAATTTTTCAACAGTAAATTTATATTTATTATCAATTATATCTCTAAACTTATCGAATCATTGAAATCAATGATTAGTATATAATTGAACAGTGTTAAAAAACCGGAAAATCCATTTAGAAGAATAAAACTTTACAAGGACAACTTAATACTGGCTAATAACATATCTATTTTGTATTTAAGTCTAAGTCAATATATTTTTCCTATTCTAAGACATAAATCGCATGTATAAAAAGATTTTCATTAACTTTTAACGTCATTCTTTATAATAATAATTGCTACAAATTTGTACTTACAATAACTATCAAATTTAAATTAAAACTTACCACCTTTAACATATTCTACCGCAATATTGAATATAAAACGCTTTCTAAAAATAATGAATAATGATCTTAATTTTGTTCATTTCTTTATTTTTTGAAAGAATGCGTTTGTGATTTGTTTCGAAAGATCTTAAATACTAAAATTGAAAAATATGACAAAAGCATTCTCTCTTTGGTTCGACAATGATGCCCAAAAAAGGTACACATACGAAATTGAATTATAAAAATTACAATTTTTATACAATTCTTATATTCTTATAATTCTCTTTATTATATGTACGTATATATTCTATGTATATAGAATATGTAACACTTAAAATTATTCATTAAAATTAACATAATAAAATTTGCTTTAACTATCGCCCGTTGTTTAAAATTGTTATAAATGAATAAAAAATCATTAACTGAAGTAGTTTCTAAGTTTATATAAAGTTGCATTGATGAAATAAAACTTCAATAATCATTATTATATTTAATCTATTTTATATTTTTCAACATATATGTGACTGATATTTATATTTACTAAAGTAAGAATATCTTGAATTCTCAATGCACATATAAAGCGATTTTATTGTCAGTATATGCATGAATTTTGGAATTGCATTGATATTCTTTCAATATTTATACTTTTTAAAAAATGTTTTAATTTGAACTGATAATCTCCTAATAATTTTTCACTAAAATATTTTTCTTTTCTAATCACTAATTTATTAATAAGACGAATAGACGAATAGATACAAAATTACATATACTATGATCAATATCACTAATATTGAGAAAAGCGTATTTTTAATCAGATATCACAAAATATAACACTTTTCAGTTTTATCACTATCCTTTTCTTACAAACAAAGGAATACAATGAAGATATTGTGTCTTATATTTAGTAATTTAGTAATCTAACTAAAATTTAGTAATCATATTTTATGACTAATGGTAAATAATATTTACGAGAAATTAATACATGACAGCAAATCCATACATCAAAATATAAACAAAATTTTTGTTTTTTGATGATTTAAAGAGTATCATGAAGTAAAAATTCTGGAATTAAGTATCATCACTATCGCTTTCTTGCTGCTCTTGAGGTTCTTCTTCCATTGGGGGAACAGTGTCCATATTTCTATCAAAATAATGAGGATTCCAAGCTGGCAACCACCTATGTATGAACCACCAATGCACAGATAATCTGCCATGATTACATTCTGCTCTTTCGCATCTACCAAGAAACTGACAAATGCCAGTAACACTTCCGCTCTGATTTCTAATGCAGGAATCGTCACACGTATGTTGACGTTCTGTTGAACGATTAACTGAACAAACAGAAGGATGCGCACTGGAAGAATTATGCGAAGAAAACATAGATCTAATGTTTGATGTACTAGGTTCATTATTTGATAATGTACTAGATGCTGACGCATTTGATGTTGAAGCGCCAGGATCTACGTTACTGAATAGATTACCTCCACCAGTTGTACTTCCAAGAGCTGAAACACAGGGTCTACCAATATGAACTGTGGCATACAATGGATTATTAACTGATGGACTACCTCTACTAATCCAATCAAGATATTTGCTAAATTGCGCAGCAGAGTTAGAATTTGGTAGAACTTTCCCTCTGCAAGAACAATTATTAGGATTTCTACAATGACATTCCGTCCTCGATGATTCCGCAGGTCGGCAAGATGTAACAGGCAGTTTTACATAAGAGTATTCTCCGCGGCAAAAGGGGCATCGACAATTTCTTGGTAACTGATATATGTAATGTCTAGAATTATTTCCAAATGCATCTTGATAACGTAATCTATTATGCAAGTTATGGCAATGATGACACAAATATCTTGTATCTATATGTCTACAAAATGAACACATGCAGTTATAACCAAGTGGATAAATGGCACGTCCAGTTGACGCGTAAGCAATATTCTCTGTCGAAAAACAGTTACGACCTAGCCTGCCTAATCTATTCTGACAAAAATGATTAGATAATCGTGATGAATCTAGATAAAATTGTCTTGGCTGATCATACTGATTTCTAGATTCCATGTCGTTTAAAAAACTTGGAATATAATGATTTAAAATATGGTATTTATAGCAACGAGGATACGTTCTACTACCACAAGAATACCGGTCGTCTATTCTTTCATATGTGTGGTCATCCTGATTATTTTGGGCCGTGGGTTCATTATGAGCAACTTCATTATTATTTTCAGTATTTTCATCGTCGTCGTCGTCGTCATTATCCAGTCTTTCATAAATATTTTCTTCTGGTTCCTGTAGTTGTCGATTGCGATTGTAATTATGAACTAAATCTATTGGATTTTGATAGTTTGGATTGAGATTTGAGTGCATTTGAACCGAGCCACCAGGTCGATTTTGGAAGCCCCGTGAACCACGACCTATGTTCTGATAGCTATCATCTCTTTCTTGATTATTCCTATTCTGATTCATAACTGCAGCAGCTACCTCACCATTTTCGTATCGCTGACATACACAACGCAGACCTTGGCAATTATGCCCAGCACCACGATATTGCTGAAGTACATTCTGATCTGGATTCTGGACTTGAATACCGCTGGGCCCGGCTTCCCGTGATTGATCCGACGTTTCGGCACCCGGATCTGTATTTTGCTCTAATATGTGCCCAGCGGATTGTAATCCTCACATCGATGTTGTAGACGGCATTGGTTTATCGATTATTGCTACTCCTGCATAACTGCGACCAATTCCCATGCAAGTTGGAAGAGTTGTCCAAGTATCCGTTCTTGGAGAATATACTTCTACAGATGCCAGACTGGATGATCCATCATCACCACCGACCACATATAGAAGACCATTTAGTGCAACTACACCTAAGGAACAAAAATATTTTTCATATTACACCACTTTTGTAAGAAAGAATTTAACTTGTCATATAGATATCTATGAATCAAAATGTTTATACTTCTTTTTCAAAAATAAAAGACGACTCCATATCATCTTATGAATTTTGTTTTATCTTAAAAAATACAAAGTGTTTTGTAACTTTATAACTTTCCCTTGTAAGATAAAACGAAAAGTATTAATATATTTTTGGAATTTTATGCTTTGTGAGGATATCTCCATCAATTCTCATAACTTAAATTAAAATAAAGGTATTTACCAGCATTTCTACGACAAAGAGCCATATCACTAACTGGAGTCCATTGATTAGTATCTGGGTTGAATGCTTCTACACTTTTCCTGACCAGTGGACCATCGTGTCCTCCTACAGCATATAAAATACCATCTAAAACACCAACACCGGCACCACTGCGACGTGCCGACATATCAGGCACTGGTTTCCATTGATCTTTTTCCGGATTGTAACATTCGACGCTAGATAAACATTGTCTGGATACCCCATCATAACCACCAACCTACAATTAATAATTTTCAATTTTAAGTATTTAAAAGTAATTTGCAATCATTTTTATATTGTCTCATTATTTAATTGATTTAGTTTTATTAATAAGCTTACAGCATATAATAGTCCCTTAACAACACCCACACCAACACTACTTCTACGTGTTGACATTGGTGCAATTAACCTCCATTCGTGTGTTCTTGGATCGTAAACTTCAGCTGAATTAAGACCAGTTGATCCATCAAATCCACCAACCTAGTATTTTAAAATAACAAAGAAATATTGATAAACAAAATTAACAACATTGCATATATGTAATATATAAACTATTTACAGCATATATGCAATTTCCAAGGACTGCTACACCAAGCGTTGATCTTCTTGCCTCCATTTCTGGGCAAGGTGACCATTGGTCTGTAGCTGCATCATAAATGTCTACTGTTCGTACTCTAAGAGATCCATTAAATCCTCCAACAGCATATACACGGCCACCAAGGACGGATAAACCTATATGTTAAATATTATATAATAATTTATAAGGAATAAACATATATGTTAAACATTATATAATAATTTATAGGGAATAAACCTATATGTTAAATATTATATAATAATTTATAAGGAATAAACCTATATGTTAAACATTATATAATAATTTATAGGGAATCATTATACATTGGTTTCATTTAAAATATAGAATATTATTTACCAGCTCTACAACGACGTGTAGGTAACTCAGAGACTTGGTACCACTTCTCTTCTTTAAAATCATAACATTCTACACTTCTAATTGCTTTTGGAGCTTGTCCTCCTACAACTAATAACACTTTTGGTAAACCCCTAGGTTGTCTAGGTTTTGTACGAGGAGTTTTGAACAATGATTTTTGTTCTCCTTTAAGAAGATGATACTTTAAAGCTTCGATCAAAAAATCTTTACCTATAATAAAATGAAAAATCTATATAGTTTAGTCTCTTACATTAAATTATGACAATAAAAGTCATCATATCTTTATGTTTGGCATACATTTTGTCACTTACATTGTAAATTTGCTTTAAGAAGTGGTTCTTCCTCTACACGTTGTACTAAATATTCTTGAGATAATAAAGGTAAGCGTACATGTTCCATTAATTGTGCTAAATCAGCTTGTCTTTTTTCTAAATCATGATGTACCCATGATATTACGCATTCATACACTTTTTCCTCAGAAGGTACCATTAAGCAGTCACTGCAAATTAATTTAGCTACTTGTTGTGGTGCTAATGTTAAAAATTCTTCACCATCCACTACTTCCCTGTATGTAATAGAATATTTATAGTTAAAGTAAAAAGATGTTTTGGCTATGTAGAAATAACAATATTTCAGTGCTCACGAGAAATGTTGTTCAATATAGCTATCTGCATGTGATAATAATTCTAGACAACCATGAAGGTCAGCAAATGCACGAATTCCTAAACAATTTGACGGATGTAACTGAGCTTGTAAGAAATCACAACATGCATCTCGAACATCAGTTAGTTGCAAAAGATTCGCAGCTGGTAATAATACTTGTACATTATCTTCAGTTACATGAACCTCTGCAGAATATACATAATTTACTAGTAATTCAAGTGCAGAATAATCTACACCTTGTAACGTTATCCTTTCTTGATCTCGTTCCTCAAAACTTGTAAACATAGCATAAAAATAAGGACTGCAAGCAGCCAGAACCATTTTATGTGCAGGTACTTCTAAGCCTCCGTCTGCCACCAAAATTACGTCGCATAATAAATTTTTCCTAATAAATAATCATATTATTTTTAGTATTAAATATAGGTCTATAGATGATAAAAATAATCCAAAAAGAGGCTCTAATGTAATTTTCTCTTTTTTGGATTTTTATGATACGTCTTTTATATTATAGTAATACAATACATATACGATAAAATAAGCAATATATGTTTCTTACTTTCGCATTTCATTGATAACGTCAAATGCCCGATTTGTATGATGATGATTTCTATATGGTGGTTTATCTTTTCCACCTTCACGGGGTATGTGTTTTTGTGAACTTTCATCCAAAGAATTTTGACTAGCATATCTGAGTAACAAACAACTACAAGAAAATAACGTTTCATTACTTCAAGAAAATCAAAATTACAAAAGACAAAGATCTGTTTATATTTATTAATCAGAAATCCCATTCAACATATAGATATAGAAATAATGGAAAATATATTGTAAAATTATGACCTCAAGAATATCATAAAATTATGAAAATTGAATATGTGTAACTGAAAGAAATATTGTGTAATGTAATCTCACCTTCCCTTGTTTTCAGAACCATCGTTATTATTGGAAGCATTTTGCACTTGATTTTGTCCCGCCGACTCCATTTCGGTTATTTAATTTCTTAATAAAGCCGAAAAATATAATTCTAATAGCTTAATTGATGACACAAATAAAGTCCCAGTTTATTTGTACAAATATCGATTCACTGAATCGAACAAACATCATCAAGTGTAGAATCAGCTGTGAAAGAAACGAAAACGACGCTTCCGATTTTGTTATCGGCTTACACCGAAACGTGAAGCGACATTTACAGATATATGTCGCGTGATATTGGACCGATAAGATGAGATAAAGAATTCACAAAGAAATTTATAACTGCCAAAATGTTAATAACAATATTCCAATAAAGGATATAAACACTAGGATCAAACTTTCTTATTTAATTCTCGAACGTGATTTGCTCGTTTCGTTAAAGGAAATACTCGATGGTGTCGACATCTACAACATACTATATGAATTATTTTGCTTTTTTAAAATTTTTATTTAATATTTATTTATTAGTGTTATTAAATTGTTTGATAATTAATAATTGCATATATGAATAATAATACAAATATAATTTAGATACACATATATAAAATATATGAAAGAAAAGTAGATACAAAAGTAGAGTATGAATATAGTTTTGCAGAAAAATATTCCAAGATGCATACATACATACTATGCGCATGCGTATAGTATGAACGAGAATCTGATGTCATTTATTTGAAAATTGAGATATTAAATATAAAGTTTATCTTTAGATTTAACAGATTCGTTGAAAACTTTCTAGTCCTGTTAAAACAAGCAAAGTTAACCTTTGTAAGGTAATTCAACATTGAATTAAATTTAATGTTTGTTAAATCTACAAAACATAGTAATAATTCATTTTTAAAAATATATAATCGTAAAAGTTTCTCAATACACATTATGTTTGCATATTATAATGTTCAAGTATAATTGGCTGTCACATTTATTTATGTCTTTCTAATTATGATGTGCTGACTGTGATTTTGCTTGCAAATGCTATAGAAATTACTGACAATTAGTAAATTTATTCTTTAACAAAGCTACATGATAAGGTAGTTCCATTTTTACAAGAAATTTTTAACAATCTACACAAATTACTTGCAAAATTGTTCATATAACTTAATTTTCATGTTACAGTGCTTGTGTAGTTATATAACAGCGTGTAACATAATTCATCGCGAAGCAAAGTGCAAACTTATGTCATCGTTATATAGTATCTCCTTTACTGCAAAATATACCGTGAGAAGTTAAAACATCTAGTTCTACGAAGTTCTGCAATGTTATTTGTAGTTATCCGTTATATTTTCAAACATGCCCGTTAGATTAATTACATCTTAACTTCTCTCTGAATTCAAGATAAAATATATTACATGAAATAAATATTTTGAATTTATAAATTATGTACATTTCTTGATCTATTTAAGAGGAAAAAGAAAGAAGAAATACGTGTAATTCTATAACCATGTTTCGATATGTTTCGATATATGCTAAATTTACTCATCGCAACAAATTCAAATTCATTTTATTTGTCTAAAAGAGTAGTCAGAACGCGGGCGTTTAATACACTTCACCATATTTGAGAAATAAAATCAGCTTTCGGTAAATATATAACACGAACAGTTTTGAAAGATTCTGGCAATAAAAGAATTCTTGTAAAAGTGTGATGCATCAGATACTTTGGCGACAGGTGAATCACTTGTTTTAGCAGTTTCGATATTAGAAGTGTTTCAAAGTTCAGGGCACCAGGTGTCGCAGTTCGAGTAGCGAGGAACGAGCGCGATACGGCTCGCCAGTTATCCAGCAGATTGCTGTGAGAGCGTTTCGTTGCGCCATAAGAGGCGTCGATGGTTTCTTACTTAGTCGTTTCTTCCTCTTTCTCGCCCTCGTGTTGCGAGAATTGGCGCGTCTCGAATTTCGAAATTCAAACAGCCGCGAAAACGGCCCTGTACAGATCGTACACGGTCGATTACACACCTGTAACACGAAAAGTGTTAGAGAAAACACCAAGAAACCAAGCAGAAAAGAATTTTGCGTGGATCGTGAAAGTCGATCCGGTCCTCTCAACGAGGAATCCTATTGGCAAGGAGCAACTTCTCCATCGTAACTTTCCTCGTTTTCGTTACTTCGAAAGGTACGTCGATTCGCAACTAAATACATACAAACTGCCTCGATCGCGCCTTTAGTTCCTTTGTTTATCTCTGCTCAAAGTGCAACGCACTTTCCTGGCCTTTCTTGCTGTCCTGACTGTTTCCTATAAATGTCGTCAATTCATTAAAGTCGAATTGAATCATAATGAAACCTCCGTAAGCTAAAGAATACCGTTATCGAAAATAACCTTAACCGAGCTTGCTCGCTCAATAGCTTCGAAAAATGATTATTAGATCGAACTGAAACTTTGCTAATTGAATAAAAAACGCTCGAAGACTATATTATCATTGTTACTTATAAACTTTTTCAAACAATACTGTTTGTTTATGTGCAGCGAAGAAATGCGTTTATCGATCGATTCGTATATCGATAATTTTTTTCTCCGTAATTGATCTTATAATTGAAGCAATAAAATTGTCGATCGCCGACAATAACGATTCGCGATGGCCATGAAATGCACTATTACAAAAACGTGTTCTTAAATACGACTCTTGAGTGTTTTGCTTCGTTTTGCACTTTCGTAGAAACACACGTGGTTCAAAGTCACATCGCGTGGAGAGTAGCGCTATCTCCAGGAAGCTTCAAGTTTATTTTATTTCTCTTCTGTTGCTATATGCACATTCTGACTATGTTTTTATTTTCCATTTAGAAATTCATCTTGCTGCACTGTCGTGTTTAACGAAACCTTTCGTACAAAATAGATGAATGACTTGTGTCGTTTAGGTAAATCTTAATTAAATTAACTTAAATAAAATTAAATTTAGTTTATATCGTAATAAATGTATATTTATAGTACGTTATGTGATTAGAAACGCGATATATTTAATTTTATCAATTAACTTGTTTTGCAATTAGATTAATGTCACACGATACTTATTCGTTTCGCTCTCATCGGTTATATTAGGATACCATGCTTCATTTCAATCGAGTTATCTGGCATTTCAAAATATACGTGCGCTAGTATATAGCTTATAACATATATAAGTACAGCTCTGTTTCGATCTCTATTTAAAATCATGAGCTGATGATATTATTGCTTTCAGCAATTTCTTTGCGAACTTTTACTTTGACATTGTTCGTTACATTTTCCGTCATTTATTTGTTTCACTACTTATAGTGAACACGAAAGAAAAGCTAAGTAAGGAACAATCGTACGCAGTTGCAAATTATTTTAGCAGTTAGTCGAATATGATCGGCGAGTTACAAACCGCGCATGTGTTGCATTCGATTAGAATTATCTTTACTCTGGTATATTATAGTCCGAGCAATAATAATTAAATTTTATTATTACTGTTTCCATTCGCACGAAGCATAAACATTTGGAATATAGACTTAAATTATAAACTGACTTATGATAAATTTCATTCGTAATATATAGCAATGATCCAGTTATTTTGTTACGTTTCTTATAAATTATAAAATCGCAATATCACAAGTTTCCAGCCGTTACACATTTTATTCTCCGGTTATCACAAAAATAAAACCCGTTGTCAGTTTCGTCGATTTGCAAATTTTTGCAAAAACGTAATTTTGAAATCTACTAGTTTACTACGAAATAACGTTTTACAAAAACGTTATTTATAAAAAAGTGACGATATTTTAATATACATAGGATCAGATTAAAAAAATGATTGCTTGGAGAAAAAACAAGAAAGAGAGAAAGGAAACGATAAAAATATAGCAGTAGCCATTGAAGGATGAAAAGTGCCGGCAATGAGGAAGAGAATGCTTCTAGTATATGTACACCATTGTTACAAGTTACAAGTGCAAGGTTACAAGCAACGTGCATTGTGTATCCGGACGATTATTTTCCCACTGTAGTAGACGATCGTCGATTCGCTGTTTGCACAATATGAACGGTTATTTCCAGACTGTCGTCTTTCAGTTTCATACGTGGTTGGCCGTTTAAATCATTCGAAGAACAATTTTATCCTGCACTTCCCGTAATTCGTCCATCCGCGTAAACGACATTCCGACGCCTACATTTGTATTATCAAATCATTTAAGAATCTAAACGCGAGTTCTTTCAGTTCACAAGTTCAAATCGAAGCCTTTACATAATACCCGCCTTATAATTTACATTTCGATTAGCCTCGTAACCGTTATTTAGCTGACAGCGAGAAATGTTTCTGCAGATCTATTTGCGATTTAAGCATTGTTATTATCTCTGGATAAATACTCGCGCAATTGTTTTTGTGATAAATTCCAACTGATTAGTTAAGTTCGATTTTTATAGTAGAATTGCAACGTGACTTTTTGCAGGATTTACAGCAGAATATATAAATTTGTTTCGTATCGTGCATAGAAATAAGCAATTGGGAGAGAAAAATGAATTTTAAGCTTTATGTGAGTTTAAATTACTTGTAATATCGAATTAACGTTTTTGACGTTTAACGAATAGGCAAATTAGTTATGGTAGGCCTAGCATGTGAAATGAAAAATTTGTCGAATCATCGAGACGCTAGGGTCCTGGACGTAACACGGTGGCCACACGAAACAGTCGGAAATGAAAGTCGGACGATTTGATTTACGACGCTACCGTGAAATTTCTAATACGTATATGTACGTGCGATGATTATCAAGCACAAAGTCTGACACTTTAGATGGTTACACGTGTTTGGCAAAAAAAACAGTGGCGTGAACGAATACTTTAGCGCCCTGTGTAATTTCAGAAGGCTAATTATATAAAAAAAATTATAGTACCAGTTAAGGCTTTTTACACTTTCAATGCGCATACATATTTTATATTTTAATTTACATTAAACGTTTCGTCCAGAAGCGCGCACGTCATCTTTGATTACTTTGTGTTTTCATTGGCATCGCACGCATTATCTCTCTGCGTGCTCTACCATGTAATAGTTTCTATTACATTTGTACCAAATCGAACGTTCGGATTATGTGTAGATAAATATTCATATTGTCTTGCAACTACGCTATATCAGATACAATATTCGAATTATTTGCATACAAAGATCGTACTTAGTAATTTACAAATAAGGTAATAGAAATTTAATAATATAAAAATGTAAAAGTTAAATATAGGAAACAAGTGCCAAGCAAAATTAAATCGACGAATATTTTATATTTGAATTTGTTTTGTTTTAAAAAGGTAAAGAAACGAATTAACGACTATCTTCTTACTCTTTAGATCAACAGACGGATAAAATTAATTAATCAATAATATGCGGTTGATCAACCAACAGTGACGTTTTAATAACATTTTTAGCTCGTACGATGGCAGATATTACCTAGCTGCTATCATAGATTCTCTTGAACCCAAATCAATAATGCCATACACACGCGTATGCATCTCTTGAAAATGAAAAATATCGCCGTATTCTTGATTATACTTAGGTCTAACATAGCAATGCCGACAATAGAATAGTAAGATATGAAAATTTGTTTTAAAAATTTATTTCAAAATATGAAGATCCCACTCGTACTTTTGTGGATTTGCGCAAATTCTGTGCAATATGTATAACTTTCCTATTCCAATAATTTATCAGATTTAACGTTATTCCGAGGTTTGCATTTAATAGTATCATCCGTTCAATTTTGTCTTATTGTCAATTATCAGCCATGTCAGAGAGGAAGAAATTTACTAGCGATTATGTGCATTGAAGGTTAAAAAAATTTAGTAGAATATAAGAAGCTTATTTAAAAAATCTGTTAATGAGAAAATTCTCTGTAGTCTACTCGCATGAATTTTGGAAAAAATTCCATGAAAGTTGTCGGAAGCGTAAATGTATCATTTGTGGAAGGTTAAATTTTACATGAAGGATTTTTTAAATGCCGAAATTACTTTAAAAGGAACTAGATGTGAACGCTGTAACAGCTCGATTCCAAGAATTTTGAATTCTGGAATTGGTAATTTTTATACATAAATTTGAAAGAATGAAATTAGTGAGTCGTAAGGAAAGTGCATTAAATTATGTTGAAATTACTGTGATTAAGTATATGACTTGAAGAAATTACCCGCGGTAAAAGCTTTATTTGAAAGAAAGAAAAAAAGAAACGATATTTCATATGTACCACTCTAATAATTTTGTTTCATAAAATGTCCGTATATAAGGAAAGCTTGAAGGGGAACGTTGATGTGTTCAATGTTAAAAGTATCCGTAAAAATCGGAGTTCTTTAAACGCTTTCTCGAAGCATGGATTTTAATCCTAATAAAATTGCTTTGGAGATAGTCTGGCACAATGCAAATATCCTTTGTTCCTAATTTCAAGATTGTCAAATCGACAAAATGGGTAAATGGCTTTGAAGTTGATCAGTTTCTGAGCTATTCCGTCGGGCGCTGTTTTAAAAGGAAAAACCAGGGACCTTGCGTAACGAGAAACGTTCAAATCGATAATTGGAAAGCGATTCTTCGTGAATGAAAAAATATTTTAACTTCTGCAAAATCAAGAGAACGATGACGTAACAAACACGAAAACATTCATATTTAGTATTTGCTTATTAAAGGTAATTTTGTTCACAGAATAATGCATTATATTTTATTCATATATAATTGACATATGATTGATATCTGAACATGCGAGACGGAAGAAATAACGACGTGTAAGAAGTTCCTTGCAAAACGGTAAATATGAATTCGTTGGAATAACGTCGTATGATGTGTCGATACCAGATATATAGAAACGAACTCGGAAAGGCCAAAAACATTTGTGGCATAGGTGAGTCAACGAGTGCAGCGAACTCGTCGCGAAAGCACTTTAGATAATACTGGATAGAATGCATATCGTTATCGCGCGGCGGCGCAACGTTATCGGATGGATTCGGGCCAGAAGTACCGTGAAACCGCGTTTATAGACAGTTAAAAAACATCAGCGAAACCCGCATCCGCTTTTTTCTTCTAGGGCTCGGTTTCTCCGCCGGAAACGGTGGTTCGTTCGTTACGCAGGAAATTTGCCTCGAGTGCGCGGTATAAATGTATTCATTGATTGCACCCTCCCCTCATTTCGATCAAGGATCGCGGACGTACGTTCCTGATAAAATTGGCGCACACGAAGGTACACCTTTCTTGGTAGATCGATCGGTGAGTCATCTTTTCATATTTAATTATCGAGTTTCCTGTCGTACCCGGTTATGACGTTCGTCGGAGGATCACCTTTGAATTTTCTACGCTATGGCAATCCCATATATTGTATTCGTAACGTCAGGTTCTAATTACATATTTATTAATCGGTCTGTGTTCGGTCTCTTAAATTATTATAATTATTCAAGGTCGGGCTTATAAGTTCACTCGAGAAATCATATTAATGAAAGACGATTATGCATAAATATAATTGTGCGCAGATGTTGTAGATGTGTACGTACGTACACGAACGTATTTGTAAAGGATTCATGAAACAATGAAAAAATTTCGATTAAAGCGATTCTCATTATGTTATGTTAGAATACAAAGCGATGATGTAAGGCGAAATTAGTTAAAGCAAAATGTTATTCCTGTTGAAGTGTGTCTCACTTCAAGGAAGAATCCACATCTTCTCTAAAGTTTAGTTTTCCTAGTCCTGGAAGCCATTGGGTATTGTTTAGCACTAAATTAATTTGAAGGGCCTCTCAGCCTCATAGTTTTCTAGGAACATGCCTTGCACAGATGGTGCAACGGGGTACAGACAGTTCAGTTTTCCGTAATTGTATAAATACCCATAGACCCATGGCTTCGAAGCTCTTTGGTAAAGTAACGTTGTCAGTGTGACAACAACCATACTCAAATCCACGCCATTCCTACTACCTGACAGCGAACCGTTAGGTTTTGACTTGACCTTTGCACATGGCCCAACATTACACTTTCCCTCCTTCAGGATCCTCCCCTTGCCCCTCGACGCAACATATAAAAACTGCAAGCATTCGACCACGAGACTAGTCTTTAGTTTTGAGTCTTGAGTCTTAAGTCTTGAGTTTTGTGTACAGTTTGGCCGTGATTTGAACAACTTCTTCATTGTAATATTATACTTAATCATTTTCGTGAATAAAAGCCTACAAAATTATAAAAGCACAGTCAAGTTAAGTTATTGCTCAACTACTCCTTTTTCATCATTAATTTTACGTGACATCAACGTGCGGATCTGGACTAGCATACACATTGTACTTATACACATTATACTTATACATTCTTAAATATATTTTCCTATTATACATTCATCCACGCATTTCCTCTCTCTCTCTCTCTCTCTCTCTCTCTCTCTCTCTCTCAATGTTATGAGATAAAATCTTTACAATTCCGATGTTATATTCTCATGTTATTCTTATATTCTGCTTGTTTCTTTAAAATAACAAATTATTCTGAATCTTCTTTTCCTTCCTGTCTATTTTTATTCGTCTTTGCCTCTGCATGTCGCTTAAGTTATGCGAAACGCGCTTACCCATTTTCTTTACTTTTCCTATTTGCATCGATTGACGGAATAATATTGGAATAGCTGTTTCATTTGACATAATCTTTTTCCTCCTCTTTTTCACATTAGCTACTTTCAGTAATCTTTTTTAAAATATCATTATCGATCGCATTCTTTCACGTTCTCCTTGATTTATTCTCCGATAAAAGGTTGTCGATCTTGAATTCTACGAATCAATGTCGAAATATAATTTACACGTATATCTCTACAAATACTTATTTCACATTTCTAGTAATTGTTTACAATAAATGTTCCAAATTTAGATTTATGTCTCGATGAGCGATGAAACTTCAATGATTTTATTCTAATTCTTTCAGATATTTATCAAGCGTTTAAACATTTAATATTTTTTTTTTTAAGTTAATACATAATTACATCAGTTATCTGACTTTTATTGCTAGTTTCATCTTATTTATGTAAGAATTGCCTTTAACTTTTTTCAATTTCAATACTGAAGGACGTTTATTACCAATAAAATTGCTCGTCAATGTTTGCTGAAAAGCATTATTTTCTGTTCTTACATTGTATTCCGTGTAAATTACGATTGCCTATTATGTTCTGTAAATTACGGTTGCAGAATAGTGATTGACGACCAATCCTTTTAATGCGAAGTTATTCGATATTGATCGATTCGTCGACTTCGATGTGGAGAGACGCACACATACATTTCCAAGAGCTTGTACTTCTGTAAACGAAGATTCTAGCTGGTTACCAACGTGTTTACCATATCTTGGTAACAATTTTTATGAGAGATTTAATATGTCTTTCGATTTCTTCTTTTCTTTCCTTCTTCTTTTTCTTTTTTTTTTATTTAATGCTCTATTTCGAATGTTTTAAATAAATAATATACTTATACCTAGGTGCAATGTTTTCAGAATATTTCTGTCGAAGTTGTTCACTCCGTTATCGGTATATTGTACATTTCGTCGGGAAATACATTGGTTTTTAATCTGTTAAGGGAACATGCACATACGTACATATAGAAAACATATAAAACAAAACATTGATTGGTAACGTAACATTTGGTTGGTTCGTTGAAATACGATCTTGTATTTTGCTTGAAACTGAAATTAGATATCACTGCCACGTAAGATCGTTTTTTTGTCTATTTATTATATAATATTAGTTAAAATAATTCTACGAACGGATATACGTATGTTCGTTCGTAGTTTATCTGAGGATAAATCTGTGATATTTTTAAAATTGATTAGTTACGGTTGCATTAACCAATATAATAAGTTATTAGCAACTCGGTTCATATTATAGGTTGAGCTTTTTACAAATTATCGGTTTGTGTTAAAAAGTTGAATGGCTGTAATGTTTGAAATATTTTGAGTTATCTTCTACAGAACAGTCGTATTGTTCATTTAAATCTTTATAATGTGAAAATCAGCTTTTGCAAATAAAGTATACATTTGCTAAGCATTCCGTTGTGATAACAAAATCTTTGTATTTGGACGTAAAAGAAATCTTTTTTCTGATGTAAATTTTCCATATTTAGTAATTTTATTGAGAGACGTTTGTTACGATGCTTAGCTAATAATCGGTGAATAAAAATATAGCATGTAACAATAAAACGACGTAAGCTAAATAGCAAGAGTAAGATTTCCAGTAACATCAATGCGATTTATTATATATAACAATGTTTATAATAACGTTCTCTTGTTTGCAGTGCCGTTTTTCCATGTTTGATCAAACAAATGTCTCGTAAATCGATCAACTTTATCAAATACACGCCTAATTTTGATAAAGATTGCGAATTTCAGGATGTAAAAATTATGACGCTTAACGCTGTATTTCTATATGACTTTATTATACGAGTATTTCACGCGATAAGTTTTACTGTGATTTCATTAACATCTGTGATTGAAAACCTATGAAATGAAAATAAATGTTCGATTATTGTTTTAAATCCATAACTTTCTTATATTTCATTATTATGCATTACTAAATTATGATAGGGTTTTTTTCATATTATAACTGAATTATGCTACATATTATATACAATTATCATATGCAATTTTGCTACATTTGAATCTCTTATATATTTTCTATTAGTTACTATTGTATGATAAACGATGTTATTATTACAAGTTCGTTTCATCTTTGTGTATCGTTTGAGTTGACATAAGTTTGAACAGAAATTGATTATTTAATAACTTCTTGTAAAAGTATTCAGTGTACGTATACGATATGCGTTCACTTTTGTACAAGGAATAGATATATTTTTACGACGATAAATATTTTCTACTCTTGTAGTATATCAATAGTTTCAATGTAACACTTAATTGAATGATAAACAAGAGTAAGTAGACAGATAAGTACACGAAAGTATCCGAACGCGTACATTTATAAGTTTTATAACGAGCGAAATGTATAATGTTAAACTCGGATATTTAAAACAATTGGAATACGCTAGTAGAAGTAAAAAATATTTTAACGACATGTGCATACATATTGCATATGTATTTCTTAAGCATCGATATAAATTCCAATGCAGTCGAAGAGATATGAAAATACTGATAAATCACGAGATAACATTTAATTTCAGAGATTACATTCAACACACTGTGCTTATAATACGTTTTTTTCATATACGAGGCGCGCATAATCGCAATGAATGAAACTTTTGACGATTTGTATGATAAATACTTACACAACTATTTTACAATAAATGCAATGTTAACTCGCAGTCAGTTTCATGTCTAATAGCAAACGTTCTTATTGTATCTACAACACCTCCAATGTGTTCATAAAAGCTATCAAAATGAGATATCCTGCGATATGAATTATCCAATAACGAAAATCAAAATAGTTATTTTTCTTTTTTTTATCGAAAGCTTGTAAAAATGCTATCGATAGATGTGTAAAGTTTTCCGAATGAAAGTAAATCACAATACGATTTCACTTGGACTACATACAGTTGCACATAAATTCGAGCGACTTTCAAATTTTTTTACAGAAAACCTGCTTTCGTCTTCCTTTTTATACTTGTTACGATTCAAAATCATCCTCGTATTAAGATATTTCTCTTCGATTGTAAGTAAACATAGTTGGAGCTTAATCGTACATAGTTTTCATAGCTGTTAGGAGAATCTATAGGTAATACTATTATGCAGATCTAATAAAAAATCAAATAATTTGAATTTCTATTGGAAGAAGTCCGTCACTGACTAACAAACTAGCCGTGCGAGACTAGAAAGCTGCTTGCCGCTCTTTTGTCTCGCTCGCTCTCGATGTAACATAATCGTCCTCTACATCGCGCGAAATCTCATAAAAGTACAATACTGTATTCTGCTTATGTAATCACAAGCAGATTCATTCCACGATCGCTTATCTTTGAATTGCTACGAAGATAGCCTGAAAGATTTCCACAAACACGTCGCCAGCATTTTCTACGACTAAAAATAATTCGAAAATGTCATGTAAGGCACACGAATCTTACAAGAAGCATATAAATGTGGAGGCAATGATAGCGATTACTTTAATGTACTGCAAGCCAAAAGTAAAGGAGTGACAGGCAGAGCGAGTCACTTAATAGCTTTAGCTGAAATATCTTCGATGCTATTAATTATATCGACAAATGTTTCGGATGAAAACTGAATGGCTTCAAGGGGGGCATATTCTAAATAATAATTCTGTTATTAGTTACTCTGTAAGTGGATGCGTAAATGTCATGAGGAGATCAATTTTGCTTTTTCAGATGGAATCGTATATTTTTTAATATAGTAGACGCATAATACGAAGCAGTTCGAGAGACCAACAGTACCAGACTAGTTCCCAAGTAAAGGTTGGAATAGGTTTTACGGTTTGGGAGCAATAAAGGGAAGACTAATATTCGACCTAGAAATAGAAAAGCTATGAGTTGAATCATAAACGAGGAAATAATGCAAGACATATAAAGGGACGAAGATTAGTATTTCAGCAGGATAATGCGACTGTGCATACCGTTAAAAACGTGAAAAGTTATTCTAACGATGTATTTGATGACGCGTGTATGTTGCGATGAGAAATAATTTACCTTCTTGAAAGAATTAAAGATTTATTTGGGAAGGCTGAAATTCCAATCTTAGAAAATTTGTATAAAAATATAAGAGTTTATCCAAAAGGCTATTGGAAGTCATAGGAAGAGCGCGGAAACGTACAACATTATTAAAATTTGATTAAGATATTTGTTTTCGAATTAAAGAATTGCCGTTTTCCGTTAACGAGGACACTCTTCACAGAGCTGCACACAAAATCTTTGTACGCGTTACTTTCGTCGAGAAAAATTCCGGAGTCATGTTCTTGGAAATGCGAAAATATTGTGTGTGCACAGATACAACGTAACACGGACGGATTATAGAATTTATTCTTGTAAAAAATATAATATCCCGTATTTAGACATTCGTTTGGAATATTGTTTCAATAATACTGATTACCTAGAATATTTTTGATGTTTTCGAGATATGCGAAAACCGCGGTCGGGAAAATTATGTGGTACGAAAGGGGCAATGACTTGTTCTTTCCCCCACATAATTCTTTGGTAGAGTGAAGAATTGCAAAAATGTCAAAGTCACTGTTATCTTCTTTAAATGGCACGTAATACTCTGCTATTTCTATACAAGGACAATCGATGATAAATAAAGGAGTGAAGCAACGAGTTTCACGAGGCAAACTCGACTTGGTGTACGTTTGCATCGACGCAATATCGAAGTGCCTGCATTGTAACGAGTCTTTACTTCATACTTACGTTGTCGCTTCATATCATGATAGATAGTAAGAAACTTCGTTTCGTTAATATCAACAGATCTTTCAGACGGTGAACAATTCATTGAGTTAGGTCTTCGAAGAACGGTAGATGTCGAAAAAGAGCCAACAACGTTACGAGATATGGAACAAAGAATCGTCGCGGCATGTGAAATAAGGAATAACAAGTCCACCGATTCCAATGTTGCACTGATAAAAACGAACACCACTACAAACTACAAAGATCTTTTGTGACGTGGGACTCGTTTTACTGCTTACTTATTGTCGAATAACCTTGCATTGTAGGTGCTTTAAATCGTCATAAACATCCACGATTATACCAGTAAGAAAAAAGCTATCCTATACCGTTTAACGGCATAATGACGGCCTTGAAATTTCCGAAAATTTATCAGAGAAGACATATTACTGGCAAATGTTTAGCTTCCTCTGTATCATATAACTCTTCTAAATAAAGCTTTCTTGCGTCTCCAAAAATAACGGTGATATCCAACGGTGATCTAAATTATTGGATTATATTTAAGCATCATAATATATGTATTATACATATATATAAAAATACTGGCATAGTTAAGTGAAAATAGTTATATAATATTGTTGGTTATTGGTATCGATTAGTTGTTATTTAGCAGGTCGAACAAACGCGTATGATACGTACGTTGACCGATACAGTTTGTAAAATACTGTTTAATAATTTTTGTATGTACAAATACAATGCACGTACAAACGACGAAAATACTAAGAAGCTCTTGTAAACTCTAATTATTGTAGATATTTTCTTTGCAAAGTGTATGTGAGAAAATATCTGTGTTATACGTCTATTTCGTCTGTACCTTTTAGAGAATATTTGTGCAGTAAAATCATAAAATCAAACTACTCGCGTCTAACAATGATATTGGTTAACGATGTATTGGAATGACTTCGGCGAAGAACGATTTAGACGAACCAGAGAGATCGATATCGTACAATGACTCAATAACAGGTGTTCAATTTGTATTTTCTCACACGCGAAAAATAATATGTTGCATCTATCTTTATCGTCGCGAAATCAGAGATTAGTAACGTCCCATGCTGATAATTTTCGTGTTCTTATTTTGTTCAGAAAGAATATATGTAGCCTGTTTATAATATTTATCTAGCAAAAAATTAATTATACAAGATAAACAGTGTGATAATCTGATCACCTTAGATTATATAAGAATATGTTTTATATGTTCTATTCAGCCTCACAACCAAGGATTAGGCTTGATTTACATATACCTATACAGGGTGAGAATCATTAACTTTATCAAAAAATGTTCGAGGTGAAATCTGTTGTATTAAGGAGCTTGGTTAGTGAATATTCATATTCCATATATTAGTTCAATAAATATTGTAAAACGTATTCTGAAGAAGGAATCGTATGTTTATTTATAAAATGAACTGAAGGTCATTTTGGAAAAAAAAAAGAAAAAAAAACGGAGTTAATGAAAGGTTTGCTAGAATCGCCTTGGGAATCTTTAAGTTAATTTATGTGTTATGGGATGCAGACGTTAGGATTGGACCACTAATGGCATAATAGGCTAAAATAGTCTACGTTTTGCGATTAATTCTTTATAGAAATTAGTATAAATACCATGATTTTATATTATATATTACATATATATTTTCCTATATTATATTATATTATATTATATTATATTATATTATATACATACCGGTGTATTTTATCAAACACGCGAATAAATAAATTTAGAAAGACGTATACGCTTCCCAAAAAATATTTGAACTATTATTTAAGATAAAATTGAATTTCTTTTTACAAATATTCCATACAAAGCGAAGAAGCATAACGATTACTTTTATATTCATATACTTAATTCATAACTTAGTAAAACGTTACTTGGTACTAAATTTGGCACGCAAGTTAGTTGCCGATGATAGGATTTAAAATAATCGATTGTAATAAGCGATAAGTGATGTGACTTCTCGATTTACACGCCCGTTATAAATCGACTGCGAAATGAAGCGGAAAGCTGCTAACTAAGCTAGCACTTTAATTGATTAAATTTCCAGAAGCATTTACGCATATTGGAAAGTATGATGAAATAAAATTGGTATTTTCTAGTTAGGTATTTTCATACGAGAACATTGCATAAAGTTGTATGATGTCTGAAAATATTTCCATAGTACAAGGTCCGAGTAAATAGGATAACATTTCTTTCATCTGTAGCTTAGTTTCCGAGAAAATCGAATTTGTGTTTCGTTAAAAATCCGATCTATGATGAATTTTCAAATTTATTTTTCTCCGAAATAAAGCGTTTCGCGAACGAATTCTATTCTACATTTTCGACTTATTTTCGCATGTAAAATAACCTTCTGTCGATCATTTACTTCTGTCCAATCTCCAACATGCCACGTTCAACTATGCTTAATAAATTTGCAAACTCGATTTTCTCGAAAACGAGGGGTCGTATGAAAAAATTGTATTGAGCGTAAAAAATCGCCTTGTGTCTGCTATACTTACATATTATTCGATCGAATCCTGTGTACGTCATCAGCATTGTGACAAACACAAAAAACTAGCAACAGATGTCTTTCGCAACTGGACTAAATTATGCAGCATAAGTTGAAAACAAGTCTCGTATAAATTTTATGCATCATAAGTTGAAGTCAATAAAAGGCAGATAAGAATCTCGCAAGTAGACAAAAATTTCATTACATAAAATTAGATAATTTTGAGTGGCGCGTTACGTGTAGCGATGGATTCAAGTACGTGGCAAATAGGCTCGACGATTGGTCGACTAGTTTCGAACTTTTCAGCCTTTTAGAAATATCTCGAAAGAAAGGAGCAATACTTTGAAGAAAGCTCGAACGTAAACGCGATATAAATGTTCCGTTCGGTTATCGGAAATTTTCCATTCGCTTAAAATTATCTTTCGTGGCTATCATTTTTAAAGTACTATAAGTTATAAGTCGTCGTATAATTAAATAAAATTCGTGGGATCTCTATCTGTCGACGATAATTCTGTATAATTTTTCTAAGTTTGATATATAAATTCATGGAAACAATTAATACCTTTTTGATCCTAACGATTTAATTATTATTTCTAACATACAAGATATCCGAAACTTTCGAGACTTTCAAGAATTTCCATACTTTTAAAAGCTCTCTATGTTTTTTTTCGATCATGTTCGAAGCGACTCGAATTTTTCATCACGAATACAGACTCGAAATTGTTTGAAGTGTTCAGACTTCATCAGCGCATGCTGGAACTATATTCATTCAAATATTTAAAAATAAATATCTATATCAGATATCTATATCGAGTAACTGTAAGTAAATTTTTGAAATTGATAACTTGTGAGGAGTGAATACTTGGAAAATATAATGAACGAATCATTATATCGTACGAGCAGTATTCAAACAACACGAAGTAAACCTTGGACGTTGAATTTGATTCGAATTCACAAGTGCACATGGAACTTGATTCCACAGCTGGTCCGGTAGTGCGGAAATGGATTCACTGCCGTTATCATATTTTTAAATCGACTTATAGAATTTTTTACGCAGTAATAAACGCGTTTTTATATTCTTCTCTTCATTTCCCTAAAAAGTATCCAGCTGTTTGTACGTAAGCACGATTAATTTGAAAAATATTTAATTTCGCAAAAATAGCAGCGTATGAAAATCGATAGAGACTTGTAAACCAACATTTTCTCCTTTATGTTTTTCTCGTCTTTCACGTGAAAAATTAAAAAGAAAAAAAGTCGTTGAAGTGTCTCTTAAATTGTTCGATTTCAAACACAAATATTTTAATACTGAAATTAGACAATTTTAACTTTTTAATAGGCCTAACATTTTTACATAAAACAGAAGAACCGATTGCGTGCAATGTGTAAAAATATATATACGTCAATTTAAAAAATTGTCCATGAACTTGAACTGTTTCTACTATTTAAGCAGGCATATTACTACGTGATGTATGATACTTTCCGGAGCAAGCGTATGTGCAATGGCATAATATTTAGTCCGTAGTCGAAATAAAATAAAAATTTTTCTTTTAATTTTCCAAAATTGTAGACGTCGAGATATTTTTCGCGTTGCTACAGTTACAAATAATTTCCTTAACTTCTCACGAAATAGCGCAACTATTCTATGTCTGAGGAGGAAGTAAATCGATGATAGACGCGTAGAAAGCAATTTGTTAAACGCTGGCGTCCTTTTTAGAGAAAAGTTTCGGTTGTGAAGGAAAGCTCTGTAGAGGAATGGGACGAAAATTCAGAGAAAGGCAGTCGCAGAGAAGAAAGTCAAAGGTAAATGAAACCGAAACGCGAGAGGTCAATCTCCTTTCGCGATGAAAACGCGGATATATGTCTCGGCCTGTATATTGTTGCACATTTAAGGCAACGTTTAATCGCGAACTGCTTCTTCCATTCTATTTTGTTTTCGTGTCGAGAATAGCAGATTGTTAGGTTGTATTTAACATTTCTAATGTCGCAATTTGCAATCTTGAAGATCACGTAGAAATTAGTATAAAACACGGAATTTTCAACCTAAGCATCAACTAAAAATCTTATCACGTTGCATGTAAAAGTAACGAAATATTTCAAGAATATTAACTGCATGTTTTCAAACCAATATTTCCTATTAGGTAAACTGTTTGTGAAACAAATTTGTGAACCAAACTATTTATGTAGATACACATCATTATATGTTATATGATACGTCAATATATTCCGGAAATAGCTAGGCAGCATAAATGTTTTTCAATCATTTTTTAATTAAAGTATTCGCATTAGAAAATTTTCCTCGTATTCGTATTAACGAATTTTCCTCATATACGTTGTAACGCTTGAATACAGGAAGAAATGGAATATAACGTACGTTCTACAAGACGTATGCTTGTAATTTAAGATGGTTGAGATCGTGAACGAAATACAGATCGCAAGGGAGAAGCGTCCAGGCACATAAATATACATTATTTTGTAGGAAGGTAAACGCATTTGCTTACACCTTGGACCGAATAGAACGATGAGTAGAACCTAAGGAACGACCGTTATCTTCGAACGACGACAGTTAGTCGCATTACCAATTACTTTTATCTGTCAATAAGCAAACGGCCTTAACGATTACCTATATATCACGTATATATTGCGCACCGGCTGTGACTATTCCTGTGATATATTCGCGTGCTTCAGTTACGTGTTATTTGCGAAAAGAGAGCATTATTTGTCAGAGAGGAGATCGATACGGTAGTGTCAATAAGGAACTATGATAGCCTACCTTGTTCTGGTTTTTCCATTACCTTTGTACCTCCTTTTCGGGTCTCGTCCTTTCTTATTTTTCTCCATTTCTCTTTTGTTCTCTTTTTAGCTTTTATTTTAGCCAAACAAGAAACAAAGCTGTCAATATCAGAACGCAAATTTACTTATAATTAGTAGTTATATTTACGTAATTGTTAGTTACAACTGCGTTTATGTAGACAATTGAAGAAAATATAAAACAGAATACACTTTCTTATGTCCGAAGTCTTTCTTTTCCTAGTTACGTTGCTAGTGTAATTGTTGAAGAAATTGAATTTTTTAGCTGTAGTTTATGCGTGATTTCGGGTGACGTTAAAGATGATTATTTATAGCTAATGGTCAATAATTTGAATTATCTTTTATAGAGTAAATATGCTTCAAATCGGTAAATTCATCTTTTTGAAATAAAATAAATTATCATTTTTCGATAAATGTTCGGTTAAGATCACACAATAGTTAAAAAGTACTCCGGTTGAGAGCGTTGCATGCGAGTATCAGAGATTTTGTACGTCAATGTTGATAAAGCAGATCTCTTCCATCCAATTTTCATTGTACGAAAAATCTCACGCTTCCTTCTTAAACGTATTAATCAAGAAAGATGAATTAATCCGCTGTTCGAATTACCATTATTTAGGATATAATAATTTACTTATTTAAGACTTCCTATTTTTAAATTTCGCACTGAACTTTTTTTTTTAAATGAATTATTTATAAATACATACTAAACGTGAGATACATGAAGACTTCCTTTTCTTAGTTTTCTTTAATTACATAATTGTTATGTACATAGAAGAAATTTCGGTCAAGGTATATTTCTGTTAGTAATTATGTATATATGCACGTGTATACAATAATATATACGTAACATATCGTATACATATATTCTGCTATATTTTGCATAAGAAAAATATGAATCATAAAGAAGCATCGAAGAATGAAGGAAACGAAACATAATATTTCGAACATGTACATTAGTTTTCTTATTTTATTCCTTTACATACCGTTTAAATCGCTTAATGCTGCTTCCATTTTTTAATGTTTACCGTTTGTCACGTATTTGTTTAATTTCTATACCTGATTAATTACATTCGTTTCTTTTATATTTCAATACGTAAGATATCTATATACGCGTATCGCAAAACTGCCAGTTTAACGTCGATTTTTTGAAAAGCGCATTTCCAAAAAATGCTGCGCTTCATCCTTTATCAGTCTTCCAGAATCGTAGCTTGCAATACATAGTGGAGGGGGAACAAACCGTACTATTTCTTTATAAGCGTTTTATACAGCTATATGAACTATATATCTATATAGACACTAAATGCGTATATATGCGGCACTGTATATATGATTGTGCGACAGAGAGTAGCGGTGGCGTGTACTGGCGTGTAGTCTAGAGTCTAGACTCTAGACTGCTACGCTATAGTCAGGGGCGAATCAAGAATGGATGCCAACACCCTGCATAATAATGCAGCGAGATATAATTAACCTTACACTGTACTTCTATAATTAGCTACCTTCCTGTCTTTGAATTCTACCTTTCTATTCAATATTAATATAAGATCTATATAATATGTAATATAATTTGCGTGCCTATTGACGTATGCGGGTTTTAGAAGCAAAACGACCACTTTTTCTTTCGGCGAGTGAAGAACACACGCTAAATTACAGCTTATAACTACTTCAGCTTAAATATATCACTCGCTGTACGTATATTTTCCTTCCGATTTTATCTTCCTTCTTCGACAAATGGCCAATGTGAGTGAAACTTGCAAATAATTTCTCTTTTCCCTGATTATTTTAGATACGTATTGGATTTTACTACGATTACGATTTTGTTTTTAAATTTTTAAATTATATGTATGCAACAACTATCACTAGCGATATTCGACATTCGTAAAAATAAAATATCTTCAAGATATATGAGAACAACGTCTGAATTAATAATAATATCGTATCAATTAGCTTTAATTCCTTTATATTGGTATATTCGAAGCGCCGTATATATTTAAACAATTATGTGGTAGCTTTCGATATATTCAAATAAACGCTTCACTTACGTAATGCTCGCTGTGATCAATTTCTGTAAATGAATAACTCCTACAGTGACCCTATGCTAAGTATTCCAAGAAGCAATAAGCCTAGGTAGATAGCTTGACTAAAGTAATTGATTGCCGGCTATATCTACAAGCTTGGCTGTATTTTGTGTTACGTAATTCCTAAAATGACCTCTTCAGTTTTATTAAAGCGTGGTTCAAATAAGATAATCGTGTTGATTAATCGTGGTCATAAGAAACGTCAGAATTTCTAAAATATCGCCAATCTCCGTGAATGATCGTAAATCGCGAACTTAATACAAATTTTCTCCATTAGTCAATATTTTGGTCAATCGATCAATATTCGTACAACGAGTGCAGAGCTTCTTTACGAGAAGATAACGTCGTTATTTCGCCCGAAATGGATGGCGAATTAAATTTTTTCAGGATCATTGTTATATTTACCATTTTAATGGGAAAATGAATCGTATGTAACGATGATCGGAAAGATACGGCCCTGGGTGCAACGCGTATAGCACGCGGTCGTATAGTGAGAGTCCAGGTTCTGTCGTTGAAGCAGACGAGAGTCAGTGCAGGTCGTGCGGCAGGTTCGTCTGCTTCGCTTGTTTCGTCTCTGTGTAAGCTTTTCGCCTTGTACGAAAATCGTCGATATTAGTCACGCTTTGAGAAGCAGCTGTTTGTCAAACCTCCGGATAACAGGCGGTAACGTAATCATACGCGTCGATCTTACCGCGTTGTTGATGTTGCGGTCGACGAACTAAGATTGTCCACAATGAAGGTAAATAGTGATGTGCGTCGTTCGACTAGACGATCGAAACGGCGAATACAATTAGAATCATAAGGCTTGATATTCGACGGAAAAACCGATCACACGATGGCTTCGTGTCATATTTTGTTAACGATATTACAAAACAGTGGTCGATGATGATCGGTATAAAAGATAGGTTAGTGCGCACGATAAAACATTGTGTAGTGTTATAGCTAAGTAACGGTATTAGATGGTTGTATAATGCAGAACTCGCTATCCATATATCATAACATCAGTTCTCTGATTCGAATTCAAATTTTACAGACATCTTAACTTATAATCGTTAAAATATTCTTTTAAATCCAAATACGAAATTGATAAAACTGATAGGATGCGGAAGAATAAGTGATAAATACTGTCGTTACGGAAATTGTATAATTGATTGAAACATATTTATCTATGAATCATAATTGCCTATATTTCTTGAGTAAGAAATTAGAAATTAATGTTGCAGAATAAATGTGATAATTCACATATATTAAATATCAGTTTATTAATATGTTAATAAGTATCCTATAGTAACAATATTGTTCAATAATAATGGGAATCAAATTAGCTTATACATACTTGATACTCAATTCATATATACATACATATACACACACACACATACATACATACATACGTACATTTTTTCCATGTATTTCAGAATAACGTAAACGTTTAACGTCACAATAACGAATGCACGAGCCTGCAACGTGTAATTTAGCATTTCATGTGGTCTGATACGGATTGTAACATTTTAAATTTGACACGTTTAAAACATAGACTACAATATGATGATACAGAACGTTGTTATGATTAAATTAACAAGCTGAAATTGATTTGTTATCAGTTACCGCAGGTATCGTGGAAGAATTTCAATAAAAATTGAACGCAATTTCTGAGACACCGAAGCACGAACAATATTTCAGATATCGCTAATACGCATCGCCTGACGTGGATAGATTTATCAAAGATTTACTTTGTTTATCGTTCATTATTGCTTGATCGTTGGAACGATAATATGTATGTATTAGGAAATGATATTGAGAGCTGCGAAGCGAAATTCAAAGAAGGTCATTGTAAACTGCGATATAATCCTATCTACGTTGAACGCTAAAAACTATGCTTACCGACTTACGAAAATCCCCTTTTTTTCAGCCGAGGGATTCGTGCATGAAAAATAAGGGTCTCTGGCGTACCATTTCTCCTATAGAATGAATAATAAGGAAATTTCTTGTATCTGGCTAAAACTCGGTTGGTATGCATAGCTACTTCCTTGTCATTTATTCCAACAAAGCAATTTACTGTTATTTCTCCGTATCCACGATAGATTTCATATTTCCGGCCGCGGTATCAAATATCATACGTGAAGTTATTTCCTCTCATAGAATCGTCAAACGTTATTTTGTATTCCCAATAGCATTTATTATCAAATTAATAATATTCCATGTAACGTCTAAGAGATAGAAAACTATATAAATCGTAAGAGAATCGTTCAAAGTCGCGTCCCGGAAAGCATAAAATCAGTTCGTCAAATGTCTCGAGATGTTTTTTAACCGCAATCAGTCAGCAGCACGCGGTTTACGTCGTACGTTGTAGCGGTGTACGTTTTGCGTAGCAGGCCACGTTACGTCAGCGACGCCATTCGGTTGTGGCGTTACAGCTAATGAAATATATTTTTCTGGCCGGCGAAGATTGTGCAGCACCAAAAATGGTAATTATGGAAACTTTAAGGCCGCGTGATTAACTTTCTCGTTCGGAATATTAAAATATTGTTTATCTACATTCGCGAGGTAAGAAGATCCATTGAAAAGGTTACTTGGACTATTTTCGTTTTGATAAATGGCAATTCCACGCGTGGCAGCAGCGAACGACTTATGCGATTTCCTTATCTCGATTCACGTTAAGAAAGATCAGTCGTATGTTTCGGCAATAAAAGATGTTCTAGAAGGATATTCGTGTTTATCGGTTTATACATGGATTACGATACCGTGTTATACGATCCGTAGCTTCATTGCCGTTCATAACTTTCCAATCTTCGTCTCATTATGCAAGACATAACAATGTAACTGCCAACGATGAGATAGCAAGATATCTCTCTACCAAGCTGCATAAATGTCATAGCGTATCGTTATTATCGCCATTCAAAATATTCGATATATTTCTAATATTCGCGATTTTAGAAAAGAAAACGAGATAAAGATAACGTGACTCGTTATTTCTTTCGTTTTAGCGGGATTCTCTTTTTTCCATTGTCACGTTCGTGTCTTTTAATTTGATTGTTTTTTAATGTTTCGTTCCTTCTTACTTCGTATACTCCTAATAGCTTCATGGTTTATATAATATTCAAATACAAAATTATTCTATTACACTGTATGATTCTCATAACACTTCGTTCTCTTATTGCTTGACTTCCATGCTATTCATTGTTTTTATCCGTGTGAGTGTAAATTAATAGTTGTAATTCAATTTCTTCGATATTAATTTAAGATACTCTGTGTGTGTATGTACTTGTTTCATTAAGAAGTCTTCCTTTCATCGAATAAATGATCCAAAATCTCTGAATGATAGATTTAAGTGCAAAGTTTCCGAAACGGGAAGAATTATCGCTTTTCCCGAAGTATACAAATATTTACATCTAATTAATTATTGATACAACGTGGGTATCTATTGCAAAACAAATAGTAGTTCACTTCGATCAATGCATTTGAATATAAGACGAATTTTACGCAAAGTAGGCGTACTTTGTCTAAGTATAAGAAACACGTTACAGATAGAAGTAATTCTGTTAACTTGAAATTACAACTTTACGTTCGTGCGAGATATCATTTGATGTTTCAGCGTAATCCTCATATAAATATTCATTATTATACAATGATACTTTCAAGATATTTTCAATTTATATATTTATAGAATATTTTTATACAATACAATGATTTACCGAATGCAAATATTTCGATTCTATGAATGTACATATTTAAAGAAATGTATTTAAAAAAACTATAGAAAATATGTGTTAAATTGAAAATATTCACGGTTACGTTATTACGGTAAAAATGTGACAAATTTTACATTCACTGGGGCCATCGTATTGTCCTACAGAAAATTTTCGTCTTATATTTTGCCTACTTACGAGAAGCAACTGTAATAAGAGAATCGTAATATGGTCTTAAAAAGTTCAAAATGTTACAAATTAATAGAATGCACTTGATAGACACATACGTGTCATACTATCCACCGGTTTACTCAAGATTTTTATTTCTCTTACATGTCATATGCGCTTGTAAAACATACTACGATAAAATCGATTACAATGAGAGTTTACGTCAATCTATACTTTGCTTATCTCCTTATCTTTCTTCCCCCTATAAATTCTGCTATTGGCAAGGTACGAAGCCAATTGTATGGTATTATTTCATTGGCAGTTATGCAGTAGTTTATTTCCATTCATCACGTACAAATTGAGAATGTCTTATTAGCGATAAGTTATCGTAAAATAAACTATTATTTATCGCAAACCATTAATTATTAAAAATTAGCGGTTAAATGCTAGAAACGTCTTCGTTAAGCACATAATGCTGCTGGTAATCGTTGCTCGCAGTTGCTCCATAGAATTCAATTACGTAAATACATATTCGAGGAGTTACTCGTATACAGACAACGTATCTTATTTCGTCGTTCAACAGCTAGTGAGAATATACAGTAAGATGAAACGAAGAAAAGAAACAACGATTTCGTGCGACGTCGAAGGTATCAGTGATATGAACTTTTTAAAAAGAGTCGATAAAACGAAATTGTAGTGAACGCGTCTTAGTGGCCACATGTTTTCCCAAGGATGTAAACCAGCTACGAAAAGAGACTACCTAATAATACGAGACTTCTTGGACTGTCCGATCTCGTAGAAGAAAAACTGGATACGTGTAACGAAAAACGAAAATCGTGAAATCACGTTACGCCAGACATGTAAGTTCTTTTTGTACAACACGTATGTAGCTTTAACTATTCTCTTTGTGTTGACACATGAAATATTAAATTTGTATAGATTACGTATTTCCTCGTCTGCTTTAATTACGGACTCTGCGAAATATTTGTTTTATTTTTCTTCTTAAACGAAGGTAGTTTTAAGCTTATACTTAGGTAGTAGTATAGGCTTATATTATGGAAATCTTATGTATTCGCGTAGCTTCTGAACGTTAGTAGCTGTAATTTTTGAGAATTAATTTTTAAATTCATCCTCGTAACGTTAATGTCACACGAACATTATAAAATCTCGACATGCGTTCGAGAGGACAAATCTTTTAATCTGAAATTTGATAGTTTTTCAGAGCAATGTCTACCGATAGTATACTGCAAAATTCCTTTTTCCCGAAATATCAACGTAAGCTATCTTTTGTGAAAATTCTATAATTTATTGTAATCAACGACATTGATAGTTTTTACTGATTTTACTCATACCTGCAGTAGATAAATTTCGCGATTCGCAATTGCACAAACTTGAAAAAATTATCTTCGATATGCCAAGGAAATAATTTTTACTACACGTCTACTTTTCCCGTACTTCTCCATTTCTCTTAATTGGTGACAGCAACCTTGTTACGTAAATCCGACAGAGTTTAAAAGGAGATCATTAGTAGATACAAGTTCTAGGTTCTGTTTCATCTAAGCATCTGGACTGCTATATTACACAGCTATTCTAAAAATGCACCGCGGTATCTTGCAAACGAGTAATTCGTAATACCTATGTTTAAAATTATTTAGACAATGAATTAATAGAATCAATCAATTAATGAAACAAGATTAATAATTATCATCCCGATTACTAGTCTCTTGTTTGCATAACTGAAATTTGTATAATTTAATGTATCCAAGAATGTTAAAGATTTTGTATACTTTGAAACAAGAATGAGAACATTACACGCGTATACAGGGTGTTTCTTAGTTACTCTCTTATTCGTCGTGATAAAAAAAAATGTTTCAGACAAAATTTGTGCGGTATCGAGGAAGACATAATGTGCTTTTATCTATTTTTGATTTTACGATCACCTTAAAGGTTAAAAAGGTCCATTAAAGGTGGCATACAAGCCATTAAATGGACTTTTCGTTACGTACTCTTGTAGCTGACGTTAGACGTTTTCAAAAGAAAGAAAAGAGCAACAATAAAAAAGTATTCTTTTATCGGTCTATTTATTTCATAAAAGTACTCCCGAAGTTAATAAAGCCTTTCTTTCTTTTTATTGTGATTCTTAGCATCCGCATATTTGATCTTTCACGACAACAATTTACAATCTTCCTTAAGGACAGAAACAAACAAAATCGAAACTTTGCAATTTCGATTAGCAACTGGGAATGTCAACGGAGCAAGTTTCCAGGTAACATCGAGCAATGTCGCTTTCACTCGATGGTAGACAACGCTTAGCTGTCGCTTTTGTTTTCGGTGAAAGCACGGCTATCTTTCCCGCGAACCCAAATGATTGTCGCGTTCGTTTTATCATCTTCGACGAATCATTCTATCGTCTACGTGACATAAGCTAGTAACGAGTTGAGAATAGTAATTGATATTGTTACATCGATGGTCGATAGTTGCGTGCAGTAAGCTCATGCCGCGGCTTTGCCTTAGCTGACTCGTTAGCTTTATTGATAATCATACCTTACCTGTCTACACATAACCTGTTCGCTTACCTGCACCGATTTCTTGCCGGATGTCTGACGTGGAATCACTTTCCGCGGCGAATTCGACCCGTTTTTTTAAAGCAAACTTTTAATCTTCATACGATTTAACTATCTCGATAAAAGCTTCGACATGTGCGCGCCGCGTTGCATTAATGTTAGTCGGCTAACTATACGATATATTTCATACGATGGTAAAAGCGAGAGAGAAGTTTGAAATGTCCATCGATAAGATAACGACTGAAACCTGCAAGAGCGTCGAGTTGTCTGGGAAAGGATAGAAAACTGTTTAAACTAAATAAAATGTTTAAACTATGTGGAACTGGTTTTAACTTATCAGAAATATATCGCGAGCGAGCGAGTTTGCGTCTCTTCTTTTCAATATTATTCGTTTAAAAGTAAAAGTTGCCAGTTTAAATGCCTCTATGATTTTGAATCTTCAATTAGTAACATGTACATACCTAATGACTGTCTCTAATGAATACCTCACTCGATCAACGAGAAGAAAACAAAACTAAAGCGAAACGTCTTCCTCTATTCCTTAATGATGGACCACGTACCTAGCATGTACACGTGTATTCCATCTGATCACATGAATCTGGGAAACATATTAATATTGTTTTTATGGCATTAATAAAGCGTGTGACACTAAGTACATTCAGCATCGATGAAACGAACATGATTTGCTTTCGAAGCATTCGAATATAGTAAACGAATATTGGTATTAGAGGAATTTAAAGAGAATCTCAAACACTGTATCTTTCCCGCAAAGATATATGTCCTCCATCAGAGACACAGCGGAGTAACAATGTTAAACGAAACAGGAGAATGGCCACTCAATTACGTGCAACTGTGCAACTATTTAGGAAGATCGCATGGCTCGCATAATGCACCAGAAATAGTTAAAGAATATACTCAGAAAACATGAACAATCTTATCGATTTGTCACGATAAATTTACCTTAATCTTGAATAGAACTCTATTAAAGATAGAGTAACGAGAACTATTTAAAAATCTTCCTCTCGAAGGAAAAAAACACCAAGAAGCTGAATGAATAGTACTATCTTTTCTGAAATCGTAATTTCGTACAGACAATGAATCAACGAACGAAACAGTATAAGAGGCCAGTAGCTTACTCATTTCAAAGAAATCAAACTGTTGTCAAAAGGCCACTAACAAATTTTGAATCCGCTTACGGCTCAGCAACCGCCGTACAAACGTAGCGCGCAAGAGTTACTTGACGTCTCAGCACTAACCAAAAGAAGGCAAACTGCCCTCGGTCGCATTCTCACTGGCCATTATAAATTTACGTATCCATTAACGAAACCACCACCAACTCGGTGCCAAATCTTGTGAAGCACCTACAACCATGCAACACATTTCACTGGACTGCCCTATAAATTTTCATTTGAAAAAAATAGTTGCAATATTAAAGTCAGCGAAAGTTTTCATAGCTTCATAGCATATGGTGATATTTAGTGTATACGAGCGTGTCTATCGCTTAAATGGCACTTACAGCGATTTACATAAAGGCGATGTTGCACGTGCCACTGTTTAACGCTGTTAATCATTTATTTAATCATTTACAAGTGTAAGTTACTCGTGAATTCTATACTACAGTATTCCAACTGGCACCTAGGATGCTACACGATAAAAAACATTTTTTCCCTTATAGCGTTATTTGAAAGAAATTTTCAACTGATCACTTGCACTTGCGTGAACTAGTAACAATCGTGGATTTGATGGATGAAAAACAGATCGTTGCGTTTGACTGGGTGTTAGAGTTGAAGGATTCGCCCTTATCTCTAAATAATATCTATGTTGAAGTTAGCTGCATTGACGATTATCAGCGGGTACAGTAATAAACTGATTGGGACCGTCAATAGTCCCTTAACTCATTTGATGGTCTGTCGAATATTTTCAAGCTACGCAAGCTGATAATAAAAGAATCATTATTATTAGCTCGGTATGTTTGCATCGCGATATTTATAGTTAAGAGAAAAACAGTTGTTATAGAATTATAGCTTTTAAAGAACAGAGATACCAATTTTTATGGATCGTTGCATACATCTCCATTTAGAGAATTTTTTATCTACTTAAACTGGAAATATTTTATCAAAGGTTTCCGCATCGATTAAATTAATGCATTTAGTCAACATAGAATTTTTGCAACGGACGAAACGACGTTTCAACTATATATCTGCTTCTCATAATGTTTATACTCTTGTTTTTTCAACATACTACGTCTGCGAACGCTATTTATACGTGACTTCTGCGTTGTTTAATTAATCACTATGTGAGAACGTATATCTAGATACGAAAATACTAAAGACTATGTATAAATACTTGTATTATTTGTACGTAGAAGATGAACTTAGAAATCGGTACAAATTGGATAGAAATGTGTTCAGTGTAAATAATTAATAGTTACGAGGAAGGTGGTAGTTGATTTATAAATTTGTCAATATTTATGTAACGATTTTATCCATTTTCCGACTGTCATAGTCTTTAGATAAATATAGATGAAACATTTACGTCTCATGCGAAATCGCATTTGCCTTATGAGGCGTCTATACGTCGGATATAATTTTAATAAGATGATTTTAATTATTCGTAACTCATTCGCTTAATTTAGAAATCGTTGTCGACTTCAAATTCTATACAACTTATTACACTTTGATACTTGCTATTTTTGGAAATAGCGTACTTCGATACTTGCTATCATAAATTTTAATAATATGAGAAATGTGTAGAAGGCATATAAGTATCGTTGAATGATTTCGCAGGAGGAACGTGAAAAGGAGCAATTCTTGTCTTTCGAATTTTTCGAGATATCTTTTTATAACGAAACATATCCTTATCTATCACAATCTTATATCCACTGTCAAAATATATTCGAGCATAATCGAGTTATAACCGTGAGATGATCTTGAACATCAAGAAACTAATCAGATCGTCAAGTACTATAGTGGTACATATGTGAGCCCGACTTGACTATGGACACTTGAATTGTTTACGTTATAAACATTCGAAGTGATCTTCATCGGTTGTGATAGAGTCTCTGACACAAGTTTCAATTGTTCTTAGCATGACAGCACCATAAGCTTCAATTATAATACGTACGGTTCACCATGTCCTCTGGAATAATAGATTGCATCTTCTTTTAACTTTCAATGAAAAGAGATCCAATGACATCACATTTGATAAACATACTGAACACGATATGTATATGTCCATTGCATCTAATCTAAAGATTTAGAAATGCTTTTTGCATATGACAGCACCTCGTGCAGATAATCCAGTAAAGATATTGGAGCGTCGTGATCCTTAGTTGCTTATTTTAGAAACTGCATTGCCAACGAAATTCGCTTCGAATATTTATAACACATATAATAAATTTACGCTTTGATTTAATCACTTCTTCGGTGTTGAAGGTCGATCTGAAAATATAACTTAAACGTACGCAAATGTATTTTAACGTTCGTTACAAGATACAATAGATGAATAAAAAAGTAGCGATGACCTATTATTGTTTTTTAAACAGTAAATTTTTTAAAAGAAGGACGTCCCTTAAAAAATATTTAAACTCTCCTTTAAAAATTTCTTACACCATTAAAGATAAAGAGGATATTTAAGCGCATTTATACTGACAATCAGACACTAATGTATAGCGGCGCGAGGCTTGTCATGGGGAAAATTCAGTAAAAGCAAAGCAAGCGGATATTAAATTTTCACCTGTAGGTACTCAACTTTCTACGAATTTTTGAGGAATTAAATTCATGGAAAACTAAAAATATACCAATTCTAAGTGGGAAGAGGCTCGTTAAAAACAAAGGAGATGTTCAGATATCCTCCATATGCTTGGCTAACCTGCGTATTTGAACAATACCGTACAATCGAGTTCTTCGACATTTTTCATTTAGGTATAGTAATACACATCATACGCAATTGTAATCATACGAACGTTCGAGTGGGAAAATACATGATAATTTTAATCGATCTCGCGGCTGATATGTATTTCTTGTCTCTCGATACATTATCAATATTGATAACCGAGTCGTTTCTCTGCTTGTAGCTACGTATATCTATATACATTACATATGCATATATTCCTGTTCATGAGTCACCGGACACTTATTAAAGCTGGCAAAAGGATGAAATCATCTGAAATAAAATTTGCACTTATTAGTTGTTTGTAATATATATATTGTTGTATATATATAATCTTATTTCAATATTCCGTAAGACAATCTGAAAGATCTGACAATCGTATTTGGCAACAACCATGTTCCTGTCAATAAAAATTGGTTACAAAACGCTTTAGGAATTATCGAATTCCCTAAGTTTTCAAATATTATGATTTTATTTTTGACTGTTTTCGGAAGTGCGCTATAACGTTTTGATAATCAGTAGATAAAAAGGACATGTATATTGCACGAAGTAATTTTTACGATATATATAATATGAAATACGTAACAATATGTATTTACATTATACTAATATCGAAAATCGTTACCGATCATTTTCGTCTTTACTTACAAGATCATTTCGTCTTTCGTTCCAAGCAATAGGTTGCTGATACGTTTTAGAGGACATTCATAGGGCGTAAAACCGGCGTATAAAAGATTTTTTTCTAAAGCTTAAACTACTCGTAAGATGCTGCTTAATGTCACCTCAGTCACATTAAAATGAAGCGAATGAACTTGGACAAAATAACGAAGCTCATTTTTGCGTATATTGACCCGAGGAATATGGCACGAGGCGCTTGAACTCTTAGGAGATTGCGTACAGTGCGTAGAACGTGATGGATGGACACACAAAGGCTACATAGCATACGTGAACTTCTGAATTCTGCTTTTCGTATTTTACGTTTATTATGAAAGTATTTAATAAATACAACTTTGATTACACAATTTATTTGACGAATTAATAGATAAGATTGGAACTTTAAGTATCCGATTTTTTATGAATTTCAAATTGTATATTAAAAAGTTTATTTTTTATGTTGTTCTTAAATGTAATTGTTTCAGCTAGTAACAGTACCTTTCTCAATTAATTTTGTTAACATCTTCGAACAAATTTCTTTCGCAAGTTCCTTTTTCTTGGCATTTGCGTTTCACTATTATTTCTTAATTTGCTTTTTTTTAATCATTCGAGCAATACTGCGACGTGTGTTAGGATTGCCGTTTTGAATAAAAATGAAATTCTGTCGTGTTAGATTCTGTTTATGTGAAATTTATATAGCACTAAATTATTACACGCTATCACATATACTACAAATGCTATCGTAACGAAACATTCCTTTCAGCTTTTCATTGACTTTTCTATATACGTGGAAGCTAAATATAAAATTTGTACTCATCAATTCACGCTATGTTTACGTAACTCTTGGCATCTTTGCCTGCTTTTATCCATCGCATCGTAACCATCTCTTATTTTATGTTTTCAATTATGGTTCTGTAACAGTAATACAAAGTTTCTTTCCGCGAAGTTCTTTCAATTTTGATGAAGTTTCAACGTAGTTTCTGATGTTGTTAATCTCCTACTGGGTTCGCTCCATTTCCGTATAAAACGATATTAGCTTTTTGTAAGGTTGATCACTTTTGAAATGCAATACACCTACTTCTTCTATCAAAGTAATAATACGCGAATGTTTTCGAACAGATAGCTCATTTCTACAATTGATCACCTCTTTGTGTACCGTAGATCTTAAAATAAGGAAGAATAACGTTTTTATAATTTTATTCCTATCTTTTTTTAATGGCAGCTCCTTCTCGATAATAATACAGAAAGAAAGTTCGGTAAATTCTCAACTTTCAAAATAATTGAAAGATATACGACGTGTTTCAGATTCTCCAAGCTATCTCGATATTATTCTACACGTACGAATAAAAAGAATGTTATACAAACATGGGTCGTTTCAAGCTTTTTAAACAGTTATAAGGAACAAGTACGAAAGGAACAGCAAAAGCGATTTGCCGTTATGTAAAAATTTGCCGTTTGCTACAAAAGAAGGATGGGCGATGAATGTAATCGCTAGGTGTTGATGCTCGATTTCGAAATGTTCCTGCCGATAGGAGACTGGCTGCGGTAAAAAATTGAATTTATTATCCAACTGGTTCATCTTGATTTTGTTTCATCTCAATGAATCGATCGATTCTTCGCATCAGTTCACCACACATATCGATTTATTTAATCGTGCCTTTTTTCAAGGTTATCCGCGCATAAAAATCTAGTGATGTGAAATCGAGCGATATAGCCGGCTGCAGTATTGTTCCCTCCATATGTCCTATTTTTGCTGTAACTCTGTAATAAAGCTTCAAGCGATCCATATTCATATGACATTTTTTCCCCGCAGAATTAAATCCGTGGAACGTCCTGAAAAGGTTTGGCTACAAAATATGTGGAATTAAATATGGAATTAAATGTGGAATCCAGTTAGATATATATTGGAAACGCGTTCATAGATTTAGTCTTAATTTTAAATATTTATTTTAATTGTGCGTATATATGCATATATATGTAAACTTCCCAAGAGTTCAAACACGGATAAACAAATGGACTTTCTCTGTCTAACGGACATTGTGACTTTATTTACTGTTATGGACTACCAATTCGCCAAATAGTCAGTTCACAGACAGACGGCTAGAGAAGAAGAAGGATTTCGATCGTTAGAAATAGACAGTATTCAGAGTATTGAAGATTGACAAAGGAAGAGTGGTAGTTTAGGACGTGGAAAATCGATTCTCGATTTTCAGACTTCAGAATCGATCCCTGAATTATCAAAATTTGAACATTATATATATATATATACATACACACACAGGGTGAGTCTGCTAAAGCGAGCCACCCGAAAAACGTTTCCAATTTTGATGATGAGGAGAAATGTAAGAAACAAAAGTTGTTTGATTTCAATAGGGTTATTGCGTGATGGTTAAGAATACTATCATCTTTTCAAATGAAATTATGCGTTTTTGAATATCTACGATTCACGATTACTCGAGGTAACTCAAGGTAACAGATATAATAATGAGCGAAAAATGAAATTTCATGGCGAATGGTTCCAAAATAGAGTATACGTAGTGTACATTCTGATAAACATAAAACAAGCAAGCGTTGGACAAATGCGGTAATTTTTCTTTCGAATATTTCTCCTTATCTTGATGAAATTGAAGGAATTATTCAAGTGGCTTGTCTTAAGTGATTCATCCTGTATATGAATAATTGCACGTTTAGATATTGATCTAATATATATTTATATATATAAATGTAATGCAATAAGATAAAATAACGAGTGTCTTAATGTCCATAAGTGAGTATCCGCTGATTTATGGAAAAGAATGTGTAGATAAATATTTATTTTCTTTCTTATCATTAGGCTACGTATCTTCTTCCAACTTCATATTTTTACGAACGCGACCGAAAAAGTGGAATCTAAATAGAAATGCATTTTACCTTTTAACAATGATGAATACTGTACTTTAGACGTTTTCGTACGTTATCTACGCTCTACGCATTGTCAAATTTTTCCCCATAAACATCGCGCGCAGACATCCGCAGTCTAGTTATCGTTAATTACACCAGTTAATTCCTCTTTACGTAGATAATCTAAGATATCCTAAATAATAATAATTTAATGCTTATACTTCGGCAAACCGATACTTTCACGTATTTGGCGTACTTTTTTCTGACGTAAGTATCTGAATAGATAAGTAATTATGGGAGTAGGCATGCGTTAAAGTAAGGTAAGGTAGTAATCATACTCGTTAAAATTCTCACATAATCATATCGCAACTTCAGAATCTGTATACTATAAAAATCTCATTTGCTCATATTAAAGATAGAGGATTACGAGATTTTTAACATCTTTGCTTGTAAAGTTTTTTTTTTTAGTAGTGCGTATACTAAACCTTCTATTTCAATAGATGAGATGAAAAAACGAATTAAAAAGAATGGTTTAAGCGTGGATAAACGAACTTTATAATGATTAAAATGTAAGGAAACGAGTGGAAAAATGTTCGGAATGCATCGATGGAAGTTTGAGCGTTTCTTGTATACGTTCAAAGGAAAGTTATATCTCTCGAAAAGTATTGACAGATTTTCCACTTTACTTACTCCAATTCATTTCTGCTCAGAATGTCACGATCAATAGATGCAGAAGATATCGTAGGTGTGGTTTGAAAAAAAAAGTTGAATTGCACTTTAGAACTGCACCGATGCACTTCTGAAAAAAATCGTACCACGCGAAGATAGAGTTTGATAAAAGATACAAAATTTTCCTCCGCAACTTTTTTCTATCCGCAATAGGAACAGAGTTATAGTTTTGCCAGTTACCAGAGCTAATTAATCTTATTGTACTTAATTTCGCATAAATTAACGATGCCCAGGAGTTAACGTTACGATCCGACTAAAGTAGAAATTGCTACGTACTAGATTTGTGTCATTTGTTATAAATATTTGTAAAGAAACATTAAGCCATTTTCAAAGTTATTAAAATTGAAGACATCTATTTGAAAGATATTACTACATATGTACCTACCTATTTTCTTTTTTTTTTAATTCCTTCCATTCTTCTTGCGTTCTTTCAAAATCTCTGTGTTCACTCATTCAATGATTGTTTCAGTCCCTTAAGTTTGGTGATGTTTCTCATCTGAAATTCGTATACAACAGTTACGTATTTCGTTTTCAAACGAATTGCAGAAATAAAATAAGTAAAAAATTAATTGCCTGAACTAATTTCTTGAGCAATAACGTTTCTTTCAATGAGGGCCCCCTCAGACCTATCAATAGGATAATATTTCAAGGTTGTCAACTGAAAGGATCTCTATTTGTCAATATTTGTTAACAATATTGAGAACGTCGAAATATTAACAATACCATCGATTCTCTGAAAGCGCTCTGAAATATCTAAACGTACGTTTGAAGCTAACCATTGGAAAAGTTAGAAATTCAAATTAATTCCTTTGCATGACTGAATTTCGAAGATAGCCAAAGTTCGTTGTTACTAATATTTTTGTCTCTACACACATCCAAATTTCGCTGTGCTCTACTTTATCTTCGATGATTCATACGCAAGACAAAAAATCTGTTACTTTAGAATTGTGAAACTTTCTTTCGTCGGAAGAGATTTTTCTTAGACTTTAGTACTTACAAGTCCTACAATTATAAAAATCTGTTTTTTATGGAATATTCTGTAAACATGAAATATCATACTCTGTGAAAGAAACAATTCATTCTTGATGGAAATTCGTTTCGAAAGAATGAGACAAGCTCTTAGATATTCGTCTGATTTTTTTTCGAGTACAATCTCCTAATGGTGTAAGTGGTAGCAAATTTTTTAAATATGAAAAGTTTGTTACTATATCTTACGTTCGAAAGAAGTCTTTTTTTGTACATTTATTGTCAAGGAGTTTCTTTTTTACGATGTTACGATATAAGTAGCGTTAAACTAACGTGAGAAACTGTCGTAATCCATTTAATAGGAAAAATAAGACGTGTAATCAGTTTATCAAAATAATTGTATAGAAATTGTTAAAATAGCTGTCGCATAATTGTATGTAATTAGCCGTTACTGTACAACAACGTAAAAGTAGTCTTTGAAAAGTGGTGCGACAGAACATTGATTATCCAAACAAGTCAAGGGACAATCCAGTTCGATAAATCAGTAACAACACCGGTTATCGATTACCCAGGCTAAGCATTTAGATAAAGTAAAAAATAGATAAGAGAGAGAGAGAGAGAGAGAGGGAGAGGGAGGGAGTTAAATATCTCGATAAAGCTTAAACATATAATAGAAATATACATGTAACTTTGAATTCGAGTTTCTATGTATCGATTACTAACGAATTAACGTCCTGATAATAAAAAGATCCGATAGATTTCTCTAGAATTATTCGATATATTTTATCAAACACAAAATTGAAACATATTACGAAATGTACATACAAGATTTATTAATCCTTTATTAACACTTTCAAGGTGGAATCATTTTTAGCCTAGCCGTTAATATATTTTCTCGATTGGTTTTATAAAAAGAGACATAATGCGTTACAAACTAACAGTAGCTTAACCAAGTACAAATACATTGATTGTCGCATAATTAAGTAGTAATTTATTAAATTAAAATGTCGCGTATACGCATTTTCAAACGCCAAAGGATTAACGATCAAAGAAAAAGTTTTAGCAAGAAAATATTTATTACGAAGGAACAAATATTATGGTAAAGAACTATTTTCTATCGCCGCTATATTTTCAAAGAACTGAAGGTCATCCATGTTTCTTGACGGGATAATACACTTTTATTATTATAATCTCTGCCGCTCTCTTTCTCTTTTTTTTCCTCTTCTATTACAATCGATAGAAAAGAAAATTCACGTTCATGCATAACGTGTCGCTGACCTTCAATAACTTTCGAAGCAGTGTACCTTATCTAAAGAAAAGAAATTCAGAGATCTGAATCTGCATCGAATTTACAGCATGATGAAACATCTGTCGCTTTTAACGTTTTTGTATTTCGACCAACTCTTACTAGTCTTGCAATTGCTTGAAATATAAACTTTTATATATTTCTATAGCTTCCCAGAACCTCTTTTTATAGCTTTCCTTTTTCGTAATTATCTTTTAATTATCATTGGTCGGCATATACACGTACGATATATTACGTAGCACTTAAAATTGCATTTACATTAAACAACTTTTGGTCCTCTGTCTACACGATCGACTCTATCGATCGACCCTTACAATGTCCCTCGTTCAAACAGAATTTCGATCAAATGGAATCTTCTAAAACAAATTTAATCACATGTTGCTCGTTTGTGTGCTATACTTTTGATTCGACAGTGTTCGGTATCGACTGTAAGTACATTGTAAAATCGTAATTAGCGGTTGATTGAAACAGTAGTTTACACAATATGTTGGCCATACAAATATTGGGTAACGGGACAGTATAAATCGTTTGGTCGAAAAATTGTTGTGTATCGTTGATTAACTATATTCGTACGAGAATTGTATTCACGTGGAACAATTTTATGTTAGACGATCGAGTGGTTGAAAATTTATGATCATTTGGTTTGAAGTTGATCACGTAGGTAGCGTAAAATCGTAGTTGATGGATGACTGAATAAATATGCAAATGCATAGTTTTATGCACATTAACTATTTTGATGAGACAAAACTATCGAGGAAGTTGCAGTGTAGGTAAGTTTTTTAGTCGAACGACTTGACGATTAATCGAAAATTGTCTGTAAACGCGATTTATGTACGAGAAGATTCATGAAATTTAGATTCTGCGAATCTAAGTTCAGAATTATGTTATTAGAATATCATTTTTTACAAGCACTATTTTATCGAACGATATTGATGGGATTTCAGAACTGGTAAGAGTGATAAATGTAGCAAAAAAATATCGATGTGCAACTCTTATTGCAGACATGACGTTCTGATAGATGAGGCGATGTTTTATGCTGGTGATTTATATCGTTGATTTAAAGGTCGGGAAATAATAGCGAATTTGTCGGCTTTATGCTCGTCGAATATTGGAACACGAATCGAGGTTACTGAATTTGATCACTCGACCACAATGATTTACAATGAACAATATTAATGACTTGACAAGTTACAAGTTATAGGTTCTCCTTTACAATTTTACGATTCTACTTCAAACACGATAATTATGTAACTCGTGATTTGTAAAATTTACTTTTAAAATTTCATTCCTCCTACTGTTAAACTTGATTATACTTGATTATACAGAGTTTGTCTCGTAGCATGACGCTTTTAATAATTCGAAAAAAATGTATCAAACGAAAGTTGCACGCTTTCCAAGAGAATATATGATATCTAGTGCAGGACATTTTTTTTATTTTTTTATTATCTCTATCGGGGAACGATGATCTCTTTTAGTTTTTTAAATGAACTGTCCAATATCTCTTCTCGAATTTCGATAGAGCATCAAATTCTACGCGAAGTAACATTATACGAGACAGAGTCTAAAATTAATAATTACCGAGATATTTTCAAATTAATCTTTTGAAAAATACATTCAAATTAGTCATTTCGGAAAATATACGCCACCGGATAACAAGGAATCTTCATTGGCTTCGTGAAATCGACCACCAATGCCGCACCGGTGAAACCTGAATGTTTGATGCGGCATAATCGGTCATCAGATGAGCACTGGACATGACGCGACTACCGAGCTGCTGATACCATATTTTAACGATTTATTAATTAAGTACGATCGAATGATCTGGTGCCCACAGGAATTTCGTCGGTGTCGGTGGTTTATTTCACAAAACCAATGATGATTCTCTGTTGCCTAGCGGTGCATATAATTTAAAATGATTAATTGGAAAACTTGTCTCGCTAATTATTAATTCCACGCTTTATCTCGTGCAACAGCTTTTGCGTAAAATTTGACGCTTCGTCGGAATTCGAGGACAAATGTTAGATATTCCATTCAAAGGTCTGAAGGTGATCGTCACATCTCGATGAAAAAGCAGAGTAATAACAAATCGATTACGATATCGTATGCCCTGAAAACCGTGCAACTTCTGTTTGAAGTATCTCTTCATAAGGCAAATGATTTATGAGTCATCTCAAGTTATCATGTTAGGAGCTCCACTTATAGTAATGTATTATAGCTAATGTTAACAAATCGTATCTAATAAAGTTAGGCGAATAATATCAGTTCAGTTGTGCAAGAAGGCACATAAGTTGCCTAATATAAATGCTAGTAAATTCCGATAGGTGTAAGTTCGTATAATCATATTGATGTGGAATAGTTTCGAAAATTCAGAAACCTATTCTTCCGGTTCTCCATGTATCTTCAAGTTTCAAAGACTAAAACAGGGCAGAACTATTAGAGAAAAGAGAATTTTACGATACTTTAGAAAATTAGATCAGAGTAGAAAATAATTATCCGATTTACGAGACTTGGACAGCCCCGGAGTATAAATTCCGAAGGTTCATTATAAGATTCAGCTTGTTCAACGAGTTAGACTTACGATTAGTTAGTTAGTTAGATTGGTTAATGTCGATCGACTGATTCGATTATGATTGGGGATAAGAGTTGTTTGTAATTCGAATTAAGACTCTTCTGATCGCTAGTTAAAACAAGATTAACTATCCTTAGAGGAGATAAAGTTCAGCAAGGAGAAATGGATGTACAGTGGGTACAGAAAATATCCGCACGTAGTTTTATCTTGCAGCGAAGTGCTTTTTTTATTTGCTTCTATGTGTATTTCCTTTTCATAGTAACAAATCGAATGACACGAAGCTTAATATACTTCCACTAAATTAACTAGTATATAAATCTTATAATGATCGTAATAGTGTATTAATATTTACTTTTTGCAGCCACTGTAGATATTGAAAATTGCTAAAATATTGACATTTTTTACTAACTGTAGGACAGATTTAAAACCGATAAAACAATAAAATATGGATATTGAAGCATAGAATCGAGGTTTCAATCGTTTTAATTGATTATAGTGAAATATCTTTTAAAGAAATTAAATAAGTACAAAGAGGGAAATTATGTGCTGTGTAAATAATTATAATCTAAATAATATGACGCTATTTATATAAAAAAAAATTTAACGATCTGCCAAACTAACTCATTTCATTTCACGGATGCTCGTAAAATCGTAAAAAATCAATCATCGCGTGTTCTTCGCGCTGCAAGACCGCCTTCTTTCTTTCGCCACCTTTCCAGCATGTTTATAATGTTTCAGTATTTGCAATAAATGTTTTTTATCGCTGACGACGCGATGTAGGTTCCGATGGATCGTTGGATGTCGTTTATCGATTTGATCGTAAGATAGAAACATGTTCATTACTACGCAATAACGATAGTTCTATTTTTTCTTTAGTCACTATCCTTGAATTTTTTTTTATCAAAGATATATTCTCTATCACAAACATCACACAACTTACGGTTGACTATACGAGGACATGTATTGTACCGACTCTAATGTCAAAGTGAAAATCGTTCCAAAACAATATTCTTCTTCCGATCTTAAATAAATATTGGATGTTATCTGCTGCATCTAGACTGATATTTCTAGACTCGTCGGTGAGTTGATGAATCGACACGTATCTAAATTTTTAATATCGCTTCTCAAAGGAAGTATAGTGAGGTTATGTCAGATGCTATCGAATCGATCATTGGATAGTTTCGCCTGGTTGAATCCATCGAAAGGGGCGAGGGCGTTTTATATTTAACATTTTCGCGTAGGAAGTAGAGCACAAATATCACGCAATTTGTACGATTCTAAAAAGATACAGGTTTTAGTAAATACGTCAGAATTTTCTTTAGCAGCTTTCTACGTATGTTTATACTGTTATTATGCGTATCTTTTATCGTAATTAATCGACTGTTCAAATTCAATTTTTATTCGATAATAATATTATTACAATAATAATATTATCAGATTCATATTTCTGATTCTTATCCATATATAATTAAATACAATGCAAGGTATCATTTAAAAAATTACGATCTCGGTAGAAAATTGTCTTATCCGTCAAATATTAAAATAGAATGCACTGTAATATGGATATTCTATATATTTTCTCGTGTATTGCTACGTGTATTCTGTGCAATTTTGCACTTACAAATTTTGTATTTTCTATAAATACATAGAAATCCGCGGTGTATATAATTAATTTCACAATTCGTTACTAGAAACTAACATTTTACGTAAAAGTAACGTGCGATAGTAACGGATCAATAATGAAGGTCGAAGAATATCTAGAATAATATGTTTCGTTCATGAGTAGAAGTAGTTATTCAAACATACCGCAAAATTTCGAAACAGGTATAATTATTCGGCACATGTAGCTTCTAACTCTAAACGTAGAGATAAATTTAAGCAGATAAAATGGTGCCGATAAAAAATTTGATGGAGAATTATACTACTACATATTATATACTGCGACTGATGCCTAATTATAATTAAAAAATCACTTTACATTGTGGATTTCATTGCTTTGGATCGTGTTTGCGTTGAATCTTATTCGACGTAAATATCGAAAACGACGATAAGTTTACACGGTCGAACAGAAATCACAGATTAGTTGGATCAGTTTCCGATCAAGAAGCTTTCTTGGATATAGTAATTCTAATACACAAAACATATATGTACGTATTGGTATGTATTGTATTGAATAATAAATTATTTTTTCAAATGTATAAAAATAATGTTTGTGAATCTGTTTCCATAATAAACGATATTGTATGTCATATTCTAGCATTCATAAGTAGAAAATCGAAAACTTTGGACAATTTGTGCCAAAAGTATTTAAATTTGAGCAAGATATATAAATTGTAACGAATTTAATCTCGCGATATTCTATTACACATAGTGATAATCACAAGGAATAAACTGTTACGATTTAATTTATCCGTAATTTTGTAATTAAAGTACTTTTTGTCGGGAAGAACGAAATGTCCAGATATTATTGAAAGGTAATTGAAACATGCATATGTTTCGTTAACATTGCATCAGATAATAATGATTTATTTCGACACATTAGATTATGTAACAAATATTTGGGCAAACAAATCGGAGCATTAAATTTTTTAATTGATTAATGTGTTATAAATCCTAACAAGCAATTTTTTTTCTATTTTCCCGGATATTTACGACTTTATCTTGTGATATTAACCTTAACGCATGACTCATGATGTTATGAGAAATGCGGTTTCCAGTGGGAAAAACGTTTATAGTGAAAACTTTTCTTTTAACTATTGTTAGTAAGTACGTATTAGGATATACCGATGGAGCTAAATATTTTGGAATGTTGTTTCGAAATGGGAAACGTACACTTTAATGACTCAGACATGCTTGTACTGACGTCATTAGATAATCTGATTACTAAAAGCAAAACCGACAAATGAATGTACAATATGAACGTACGATATGAATATAATTCAAATTTATGTACTTCGATGTATATATATATATATATATATATATATATATATATATATATATATGTCGAAAGAACATTGGTATTTGAGGCGCGTGGTGATTCTTCATTTAATTTATCCATCATTCACAAGCAGCAATCAAACTTTAGCTTACAAACAGAACTTATACTAAATTTAACTATTACTAAATTTACAAATATAAGATTAACAATTAACGAGATTACAAACAATAAATTTGACGGAACACTAGTAACAATATTTCTTGGGTTCAAACGAATCCACGGTCAGCGGAATTAATTACACGTTACTCCGTTAACAAGGCTTCTCGACACCAATACGTATTAAACGCTCTATATAGTTACCCGATGTCACACTTTTCGAGGCGAACACACGAATGCCGGATAAATGGAAATCTTTCTCGCTGTACGGTTGCATTTTGTTTCCCTATGCTCGATGGAAACGTCGAGAAAGTTCCAAACGCCGTTGCTAGACAACCTTTGCCTGGAGTTTAATTATTAATGCAACGTGTGTCTCATTATATTGACAACTCCGACACAAAATAATACGTGGCTAAGCCCGTTCAGACCATATGCCGCCACAACCACATTTCTAAAGAAAACCCATATAAACATTCCACACCTCCATCAGGCAAAACGTCCATCCCGTGACCGTGGCTACGTTCGGCGACCAGTTNGTCGCCTCGAACCCAATCTCACTATCACAAATCTCAAACAATTATCATCGGAATGAATAACTACAATTGTTTAATTACAGCTATGATAGAAACTAGATTACAACGTTGCGGTATTTTCCCAAAATTCCAATGATTCCAGTGTTCTTTCATCTCCGACATATATATATATATATATATATATATATATATATATATATATATATATATATATATATATATATATATATATATATATATATATATATATATATATATATATATATATATATATATATATATATATAGATATATATATATATATAGATATATATGTATGTATGTATATGTATGTATATTTATATGTATAAAGTACATATACACACACTGTGTGATGTCAACATGTAAGTACTTACGTACGTAATTATTTATGGTATTAAGTCGTTTGATACATTTAGCACGTAAATTTTTAAATTCCCAACCATAAAATATTAGGCAAGCATTAAACGTTATTCTACTATTTATATCTCCGTTATATATATATATATATATATATATGTATATATTTTATGCTGTTTTACAGCTTTACAAAAAATACATAGTCGTTGAAAAATCGAAAAGTTATTAAACGCCCGAGCTTCCTGGACATTGATAAACACGAATATTCGTGTAAATGTACTCTCATTACGAATACGCCCACTAACTTGTAGCGTTAGCGGATGTACGGTGACATATTACAGTATTCTCCATCGTGACGTAACACGTTCCGCTTCGTTTATTCTATTTAGAATATCAGAACTTACAGCGTATCATTAAGCTCGACGACACAGTCGTCCTTTCCACCTCTTCGATAATTGAGATCGACGTTCATTGCAAAAAACTACAATACAATGTATGCTCGTAATAAATTATTATCCACCACTTTTGTTTCTTTAATATTGCCACTATAATTATTTATTACGAACATAGCGAAAGTTAATATAAAGAGACACGGTGCAATTTCGTTACATATTATTATATTATTATTGTATACATTTTAATCTTACAAATAACAGTTCTTTTCTTAAAAGAGACGATCTTAATTATTCAGTAGTCATTAAGGCTGCATTATGAGGAAATACATCAACTGAAATTTTACTGACTGAACAGTAAAATCATTGACAATTATACTACGAAAGCAAAATCTAGAGTTATATTTATAAAGGCTTTATTTCCAAATTATTTATATTATATTGACGCAAAGAATTTAATGTTTTATCTTCTTTCTTTTAGTTAAGGAACTTGTAATAACAATAAAAGGTGGATGATTAAACAAACTAAATGTTCCACATATTCACACATTTTGGATAAAACATGTTATTGTCATTTTAACCCTGTAAGGAATTTTGCAAAAATTTTTAAAGAATTTATATATATATATATGTCGGAGATGAAAGAACACCGGAGCCTCCCCTTCGGAACTTTGGGAAAGTCCCGTAACATTATAATCTAAATTCTACCGTGGCCGTAATTAAGCAATTGTCGTCATTCAATCCGATTGTAGTTATTCGAGATTTATGATAGTGAGCTTGGTCTCGAGGCGACAGTCAGTCGCCGAACGTAGTCGCGATCAAAGGATGAACGTTTTGTCTAACAAAGGTATGAAGTAGTAGTATAGCTCTCCTTAAAGAAATAGTTGTAGCGGCACTCGACAGTAAACATTCCAACGGTCTCTATCCCGTGGCTCGCCACACGCAGACCCTATTCTTCGAGTAAGATGATTGCCAGATGTCGATGCATCTCCACAGTACATATTCAGCTAGCCTGAGGACCCGTTATAAATCTTAAGATTTAGTTAACTAAAGTCCTTCAAACAGTCTTTGTCCAAACTACGGGAAGATAGGGGAAACACTTTCTCACGAACGGTGCCTCCTACCAGCAACTTTCCCTCAAGGGCGGCTGGCATCCTTTTCTAACCACCAATATGGAAATTGACCAATTAACAGCAACTTCAATTTCCCTCACTTTCCGAACGAAGGCATCGCCCAACGAATCCGATGATCTCGTGTCCTTAGACACACCCCAATATAGTTTTGCTAGAAAGGCATTCTCCTTCGCGAGGTCGCAACGGCGAGTTACATAGTGTCTTTACGCTCGGTGGATGTTCTATGTATCAACAAAGAGTTGGTGCAGTAATACTTGTACCATAGACAAGAGAGTTGGGTACGATTTGGACTTTGGAGGAATGCGGATTTGTTATCCCTTTGACCGTAGATTCGTTATCGAACCTAGGATCATTGTCATTAGCGTCTCGAGTATCTAATTACCCCGGTTACTTGTCGAAGTCTGTAATAATCATATTTGCACTAGTCAATATCTTCTCTATTGCATAACAACAATGTCTAATCGCGACGAAGATTCATTTCACGCCCCTTACCCCATCCCTAATCATAACGTCAACCCGACATATATATATATATATATATATATAATATCAATTCAGATATACACAAAGTTATTTCTCAAACTATTAAAAATGTAAACAAGTTTTCCATTTAAAAGTTGTTCGATTTAATGCAATGAAGATAACTAAATAGCACGTTTGAATTTGTAGAGACTTTTATATGAACTATCGTTCGTCTGCAGTATTGTACTATAAATTCTATTATTGGCAATAGATTATGAATTTTATGACGCATCCAACAACGTATATTAATTGTATGCTTACATAGTAATTTGTAGGATATATTTATGACTCTCAGAAGCAGATCCTCCGAAGAATGCACTTTTCATTAACATTAACATAAAATCTTAAGCACTCGCTTTAAATAATTTTCTTCCAAGGCTTTAATCTTTCACGCTGCAAGTTAACAAGAAATATTCTGACGTTATCTTGTTAGAACTAAACTCTTTACGGCTAAGCTGCTATAAGATAATCAATTCAAAGTTTAAAGTGGAAACTAGTTTCTATAAGTATCGAATGCACTTATATCAGATTTTTACTTCGTATTTAATATCGTTATTTCACTCGTTTTACTCGACATTTCAGTGAATGTGGAGGATATTTCAGACTAATGAAATGAATTCAACCAGAGAGCTGGTGCCGATACCACCCCGGCTTTCATCTTTCAATGCGGATGAATCAGCCGTGACGATCATCCAAAATGAAAAGAAAAATTGTGTTCCTAAGAAATACTTCTGTCTCGTTATGCCTTATTGGACTTTACTTGAAATTCGTAATAAATCAACGATAAGGAAGATGTCTGTTGAAGGTGTGTTATTTAAATAGAAATACATTGAAACGTTTACCGAGAAGACTTTGGAAAAAAATTAAGTTTTCTTTGTCACAAGTCAAACAACGTTCGTACGAAAGAATACGGTGTGTACTTCGTACACGTATGTATGTACGTGTATCCTGTATATACTTTTATATTCATTGCGTTTGGAAAATTTATGTTACTATTATCGAGTTCAAATTTATGGTATTTATTTTTCCATGGAGACGTAATGAAATATCTATTACTTCACAAGTTAGACAATTCCATCCACGACTCGATGTACCGTTTAGATGCGTAGGCGGACAAAACTCCTACGATAAATTGCGGTAAACTGTGTAACTTTCTAGCGTCCGATACTTCCTTTCTCTTTATTTCCCATGTACAATGATATACATACATATGTTGTATCTATTCTTATTTCGATTGATTTCGTCTAAATTGCCTCCAACCAGACGTAAAATTTAATTTTTCACGCCTTTGTGTCTTTGTAGTTATGTCTGCGACACGAATTATCGAGATTTTCTTTGTAGAGAGCTTTATGTAGATGTAAAAATTGTTCGGCCAATTATAGTAGAATTGGTAAATGTTTCGACGATTCTACGTGAAAAATCTCAAGCGTAGAACATATTTTCAAACGACGTTTCATTTCCCAGAAAATCGAATTTTGTTTATATCTGAGTAATTTGTAACTGGGTACGAATGGACAATCAGCGAGATTATTCTACATGGGAAAATAAATAAAAAATGCGAAATCAAATGTTTTATTTTCGTTCATGGCTTTGTTTTCCACTTTGCCAATTTCATGCATGTATTACAAAATCATACATTCTATATTTCCAACGTATTCTCTCGTGTAGAAGCTCCCTTCTCTCGTCGACTGTATCCTGATTACTGACACACTCTCTGTATAATATGTACGTACGCATAATATACCGATTTTCAATATCTTTCAATCTTTTTCGTGTCAAGCGCGGTAAACTAATTGAACGCTATCCGAAGAGAAAAAGAGTCTAGAGTACGTTGTGATCAAAATTGAGTTAAGAGTACAACATGGTGTATGGTCTGTAGATCATTTTAGTATACGCAGATTGCAGCATTGCAGTAATAAAGCGATGTAACGTTGAAAACAAGAAGCATATTAGGTGTTTGAAATCTACGGAAGAAGGGTCTATGTCGCATCTAATTAAAACTAATTAAAATCCAAGTTTCAATTAAGAAGTTTTGAATTGAAATATATTTCTTTTTCATGAAGGACTTATCGTTTATTGTTTGCTATCTTTTATCATCGTTCTTAACTATTTTGCCTTATTGCAATAAATACTAAAATAAAATATATCATTACGATTCCTAGCTGTTCTGTTGCATCACAACATTACGATTACACTGTAACCTAAAAATCGATTTATTTCGAAATGTACTAAATGCGCTTTAGAACATTATTCCCGACTGGTATTGAATTATCTCCCAAAATACGATATATTATATTTGGTTCAAAATAGGACATTCACAACGAACGACTGTTTGGCTGTTGACATTTTTCTATTTGACGATCTATGAAGAAAGTAATCAGTGCTTCCATAGTAGCTCTTGACTGCTCTAATGATGCAATGTGCTATTAAAAACACCCGAACAACCGTAAACATGTTGATAGAATAATTATTTTTTTGGTATGAAACGTCATTTATTTGGATAGAAATCAGGGAGATTGTCAGTTATTAGTTATTGCACGTTAAACATTCTCACAACGCACTGGTTGAATATTGCTGGTACAATATCAGAAAAATGAAAATCAACATAATAGAGCATCTACTAGCTGCCCATATCTCATCCGATTACAATAATATCCAATTCTGCTACTAATCAATGCTTCTTCATGCTATAAATACGTATTTTACTAAGATACCAGATAGAAAGTTTAAAAAGAAAAGTATTGATCGAACGTATAAAAGATTGTATTTCATTGTGTGCTACATTAACGATTCGCTTATGAGTGGCACGGATGTCGCGAAAGTACGTAAACTTTACATAAACTCAAGAGAATATGTTTATGAATGTGCCTTCTCAGTCTGAACCATACGGAGCACTGGCAGAATCCGAGAAGAGGCATGAATGACTTGAGGTACAGAAAGAACGTGACTCTACAAACGCGTTTATGTTAAAAGGTTCAGACGCAATTCAGCAAAAGTAATATGGGACTTTCAGACGTTAAAACAAATCGACACTTAAATCAACCGACAATTTCCTTGATTTCTATTCAAGTAAACGAAATTTCATAATTGCTGTATCGACGTATTTATGATTCTTCGGGCGTCGAACGTGTTTTTAATAGCACGTTGCGCTTTGTTCCGTGACTTCTTTTCCTGAACGTTTCAGTTCGCTTCTTCGTAAGAGTTTCGGTACTGCGCAACGTGCTATTAACGACACGACCGGGATACAAAGAGCCACCAATGTGTCATCTAACAGGCGTCGTAGGACTTTGAAATGGAAAATAATTGTTCGTCGATGTAAGTGCGTAAAATATTGGCATTTTCGTGTGTCACGTCAAAATGTCGTTAAAAAGAAAAAGACGATAGTATTTCCTGGCGTCCATGAATCGACTTGAATTTTTGCAGAACGGTGACACGGTCAAAGTAGCAACGTTATAGTAACGAGCAACAGATTGGTGAATAGGCAAGTGTCAAGGTCCCGTTTCATAGTGAATCGTTTCTCGTCGCAATGCCGATCGTTGAGTATAGTAGTGGCAATGCTAATGGCCAGAACTTATCCCGTATTGTCGGCTTCTCAAGCCTTTTGAATTCTTCAGATGGCGATTGATACGTAGACAGCGTAGACACGCGGTCACAACGTGCATCGTCGGGACGTTCTTCTCCTGTCGATGATTCTCCAAAGAAACGCGAATTAGTCGTGAAAACGTCCCCGGATTCTAGCAAAAACCACGGCCGGGAAAAGAGTTTGTTATTTCTTGGAAAATCCAATGATTTCAGTAGTAATAGCTGAACGTACGTTCAACCGCTGTAAGCTTTTTTTTTTATTCCACGGAACAGTCGAGTATCGCGTCATCTTGCTTGTGAAATTGCTTGTCAGCTTGCTCCACTTTTTCTCAAACTTTTTTATTAGAATTTTTCACGGCGGCATTTTATCTGCTCCAATTTATACTCTGCAGACTGTTAGCTTATTGCTATATAAGGTTTATGAATTAACAACGAATAGCCGGCTAATACGCGTATACTTCCTGACACGGAAGGACGAGATAAATCTAATAAATTATTACGAGATCGTTAAAGCTTATAAGAATTATTATCTCGTTTGGAACGTTGCGTTATAAAGGGCCTGTTTGTTCGATGTTACAATGGATATATCGTAAATGATAGTTACATCGCGCGTATATAATAATAAAGTTAAATATTTGTTCGCCTGCATCTACTGCACTTGTTGTTGACTTCGATCGTTTTTTAATTTTTTGTTATATATTCGTTGTTATTCTATCTCGCGCGTGTCTCGTAATTCCATAAATCAGATTCACACAAATAGACAGATTTCTAGAAGATTCCTGTCCGGTTAATCGCGAATTTTTGTCAAAACGATTTAAATCGGGAGAATAGCGAACTCTACAGCTTAATTATTATACCGTATTTTAATTTTATATTGTTATATATTATATCGTTATTATATTATGTTATATATTATATCGTTTTCCTTTAATTCGTGCAAATAATTTTTATCTTCTGCCCTGTTTTTGTAGTCCTATTAACAATATTAAGATTTACCTTTTGCTAATGGTACATTACAAAAATTGTAATGAAATTGTTTGATATTCTTGATGACCTAAAAATTGTTTGGGATTCGTCAGTTACATTTACGTTAGCTACGCAAAATCAGAGTGTTATGTATCTTAGTTATAGGTTTTAACGAAAGCTTTATGTATCATTCGTTCGTTGTATATTCGTAACTTACAATTTTATCGTATCATGATAATGAAACAATAATTAAAATATCGTATATAAGAAAATGTAATAAAAGTACATTTTATCAAAGATAAGCAAAACTCCGAATACTCTTAAGTATATACAATGTGTATGTATCCATAAAACAATGTATACATTTGCATAATGCAGGAAAGATGGTTATGAAAATTCACATTTAGGAGCTCAGTAATATCGATTGTACATCATTACCGGATCTTCCCATCGTTTCTAGTTGCAAAGTTAGAAAGCGTATTATACTATTCATATTAATGATTAGTGGGAAAACCAAAGTAGCAATACATTAAACGTATGGAATGACGCCGATGGTTATATTGCGTATCTCTCTTTATAACGTGATCCTATCGCTAATCGTGAACTATCATTATGCAATAATTTAGATTTCGTTAAATGACGCAACCTTTTATTATATCATCGGCTCAATAAATTAATATACATTGATGAAATAACAAGATCTGTAACTTGATTTATATTTATTAACCAGCGGTGTATCTTTCAACACTTAAAACCGTATGATTTGCAAATTGGTATAAATTGCGCGATAATTTTATGTAATAACGTTGTATCATAATTTTATGCATATGACGAATTTTTATGCTCATGACATACGTTTAATCGTTCCTACTATATTGTCGAATGAATCAGCTGGTAACGCTGGCTGGAATTTTATTCAATGCAAATTATAAATTATGGATTATACTAATTTATTAAAAATAGGTAGAACTAACTTCAATGTTACAAACTAATTCATTTCGTTAATATACTTTAATCGTAACTAATTATAATCTTTATCTGTAACAGAAAATTGAAATCACACGTTGATACCTGGTAATTCGAGAACTTTCAAATCTACTGATAAAATAGATCGACACATCGATGGTTAATTATTATATTATTTAAAATATTTACCCGATGGATTTCAATTACTTACCTGTACTCTCTTATTGTAGGGCAGTGAATCGAATTTAACTACCATATTTAAATGCCATCTCACGCATGATTATGACAATTATGTCCTACAGATGAATTTCTGTGAAACGATTCAAAGAATGTACATCCCTGGCGATAAAATATCAGACGTTGTCTTTCGCGTTATTTCTTTGTTTCTAATAATTTACTATTCCGTTTATATTATTTAATTTTCCGATTATCTGTAAGGTTACGTCATTCTAGTGACGCGTCAAGTGACAGATAAGTTCGATCCATTAGCTTCAGTCTCGTACCATGTAAGAACATAAGTCCAAGTAACTAATGAGACTTCCTAATTAAGACGTGGATACCAGTGGCTTTTTTTTATGTAAACGGATCAATACTTTTTTATACGGAGAATCGCAATCGCTGGTTCGATTAATGCAAAATTACGTTCCCCTCATTTGATATTTACCTGGAATACTTCCTGATATATAAATTAACAGCTTGCATGATGTATCAGGTCCTAGCCTTAGGTCACTCTATATTCTATAATCAATAGTATCTTCTTGCAAGCATACTTAATGACCGCTACTTTAATTTAGTAGTACATACATAATTTATGTGCACAACAATATCCTTGAATTGCAACGGTGAATGGAAATTGCATGTATGCATGCATGCATGCATGTATGTATGTATGTATATTAGACAATATGGATCAAGGCAAGAATATTTGAAAATATAGATACGTCGGTTCACATATGATACACGCGTGTGAATATTTCATTCGAATGAAAAAAAGGTGTATGCATATCGAATGTCTATTGTGAAAGAGTCAATAAAGTTTTGTGTTGGCGTACAGATTTTCGCGGATATTAACGATAATCCTTTGCCGTAATACAATAATTTTTCGTAGATTTTTATAATTAATGTACTTTCAAATCATGCGGTTTCATTTTTGAGAGAAAGTTTGGAAACTAGTCAATTATATGTATCTTTGCTTTATTTCCAATTGAACGAGAATAATACCACCTGAACAAGCTACCAATTGAACAAGAATAACAATCTCGCTGCAATCAGACCAAACTTCCCAAACCATTGGAGGAATCCTTTCGCAATACGAAGGCTGTTGAAAACCTCCTTAAAATTATCCAAAGCAATAAACACTTCTACCATTCCATTTAACTATCAATAACCAGCATTACACGTCGTTAGTAACGTCGTCGAAAAGGAAAGGAAGAATAAACGATCGAGAGGAAGAGTAAAAGATAGACAGGAAATTATTTCACTCGCGAGAATGTAAAACGAAATCTTTTCGCCTAAAAATCTCATTTAGGATAAAACGGAGCGTGGACGTGATTTAGTCGATAAATTTCAAATTCGATTTTCTCGGAACCAAAATTTCATTTTCTACGTTGTACGATGCATTTAATATGGTAAAACATTTAAAACGTAATACTCCAATATTCGAATAAAGCTCACGGACTTATTCTCCTGGCTGCCGTAAATGTCAAGTTAGCCGCACCGCTACCCTATTTTCTCGCAAAGATTGCCCGCCAAATTAATCCTGGCCAACTCGTTAATAAATGGAGAGCAAGTGGACGATCGTTATGCGTTTTTCTTCCAAACGACGAACTCTTGCTTCGTTATCTCAAATATTCGACCATTTCATCCGATTGCTCTGGAAACGCTTATACCTCGAATGCCGAACTGCTTTGGCACAACATTATTGGAAGCTATTCTCGAACAACTGCGATTGTTTCGTATAAGCGATGTCGAAAGAGCAATTTTCAACCAAATATTGAAAATTATTGTTAGGCAAAGTTAAACCGTATTACATGTTGGGTAAAGTTAGACTGTAATTTCTTAACTTAAGTGATTTCTTTCGAGAACACAAAGGAAGTTCTTTCTTAATATATTTAAATATTGCATATTAAAATATTTTAAATATAAAATGAATATAAAATGGAAATATTAAAAATCTTTGTTTAATAAAGTCATCCTCGTATGACCCTCGATACGAGTAGATGTAATTCACGTTTACTTGCGAAACTGGTTTGCCTTTTACAGTTAGTAACTTACTAATGAAATAATGAAGGGAACTGTCTTTCCTTTACCGCATGATTGATGGTTGATCGTAAGTGATACTGAATCATCCGCAGTTATAGTCTGTGAATTTATCTCGATACGAATTATATTCTCGAATATTAACGATTATATTTGTCATTGAGTACGAGGCAGTGAAAAAGTGTTCAATGAATATTTTATGATTACATCTACAAATTATGATATTCAAAGGTACTCTGTATAGGAGAATCTTTTTTAAATTTAGAGCTACTTAACTTTGCTACATAATCTATTCAATTTCATTCGATTTGTTTTGAATGAGTTGATATATCTCTTTGCTCGAGCAACGTTGTACTACAGTGTAATCTTGCTAGTCGTATTAAGAAATAAATAATCGCGAATGCAGGCTAAATTATCAAGTCTAATAAGTCAAAAACAAGTATGCATATACATGAAATTTCAATATACAAAAGATAAGTTAATTTTTTTGTGACGGATGATATATGCGATGTAAGGAAAATTATGCCACATAAGAAATATTATCTATGAAATATGTATTTTCTCGATTTATTAACGAAAACTTCTGCGAATATAAATCATTCTTAGTGTGTAGCTAAACTCATGGTAATTTATAGATAAATACGCCGAAATGTAATTTTTTAGCAATTACAAAGTAAAATCTATTTGAAGAAGTTAAAAGCGACATATCTGCGACGACCATTCGGAAAATCATATCTCTTTTGAAATAACAATAACGTAAATGGATTTTGAATGGATTTTCTTCCTTTGTAACTTTAGTAAACATACTTAGCTATTTATCCATACAACCATCACTTCTGTTTCAACACTTGTCGTAACGTTACACAAGTTTTTGTATGCCTACCTTTACGATATATTTCCACCCTGAGTTTACATAACACAATAGTTCCTCGCGAAAGCATTGTGTCCAGTCAAAATTTAAATTTGGCAAAAAAATTATCGTGTGAATCAATCGATGTCGTCTATCATTTGTAACGAAGCCGTTTCGTAAGCTTTTGCGTAACGCGAAACAGTATTAAACTAAACGGTATTCAATTTCCGTACCCATCATCTTATCGATGATTCATCCATAATTTTATTACAATAAATTGCTGTAATTCGACTATATATTCCTTTTGGAAGAGTTTTGTCAGCATTCAAGAAGCGTAGAAGTGCGACAGATCACGTTTCGTCATAGGCGGGATTTTCAAATCGCGTCATCGTTTTAAACGTACGAAACAACAATGATATTCATTATTTAAACAATTTAAACAGAAAATTTTCTATAATTTTAGTCGACGTATAAATGAAACTAATTAACCTTCTACGAGTACATTCCATCTTCTTACGTGTTTCCTATACGTAGACGGGTATTTCCAACTACTTTCTGAACGAATACAGAACTTGTCAGTTGTTATAAATTATCGTATATCGTTGCGACAGTACGAGGTTGCCATGCGCGACTTTAGTCGTATCAGAGAAGATACCTCTGCAAACGAGATAGATCGATTGCTCGATCGGGCGATCGAACGGCCGTTTGCCGTTTCGTCAACGGCCGAATGCACGCCGCCTCACGGAACCAACTCATGTGACTCACCGACAATGCACGCCGCCCCATGGGACAAACACGTGTGACCCACCGGTGGTGCACGCCGGCGTCAACGTGTTAAAAAGAGAGTCGATCCCCGTATGAGCTCGTATCGTTGTATGTAAAAGCATATAGATCGTATTGTTGATTAGTTTACGGTATGAAAGTGTGATGTAAAAGTCTGTAGATAAATAGCGTACAAAAATCATGTCGTGCAGCGAATCGCGCAACAATATGTAATTATAAGTTGCAGAAAGATGTAGCTTGTAGAACTGCGACAAGTTTTATCATGACAGATAGGCTCGATTAAATTTTCGAAAAATGGCTTCAACGTATTCTTTCATCCTGTTTATAACACGGTTTTTTAATTCCTATTTATTCGTAGTATCGTAGATGGTTTAACGATTTTGCTGCGAATCGTTTCATGTTCTGTCGATTACATTGATGCTCGACGATTGCGACGGCGATAATGTTTCGCACTATCGCTCTTTGGTACATAGAGCATAATGTATATTTGCTGTTATTATCAATCTAAAAGATGAAATTGCTTGTAGATTACATTTTTCCTGCATTTTATTTCTTACGATTCTACGCTATCTGTGTTTGAATAGCCGCGTTTATTTATCTTTCCATTGGTAAACACGAAATTTTCAGTACTATTACACAAACTCGATGCTCCGTTGGATATTTCCAGTATTTACCATCCGATTTGTTTCATGCTCTAACTCTATCATCAGATATAAATTGATTAAAATTTAGATTGGTAGTAAAACGTACAGGGTGGTCGTGGAACATTAATTTACACGATTTTTCTGGCACTTGCGACAGTTGGATAAAATAACGCACCCTTTTTAAGACGAGGAAAGATAGCGTAGTACTTTTCGCTTTTTATGTTTTCTCTTTGTCTTTCATATCATAAGTTTTGCAACGTTGAAATTAAAATATTTTTCAATAATTCGTCCATCCAAGACCTTAATATTTTTTCATAAAGAATCAAAAACTGATCGAATGGTATATAAAAGAGAACGTATCGTTCCATCTAAAAATATAGAAATATGTCAAAGTAAGGCTTTTTTCGAAATTCTTAACATCGTAATTTGTAGTCGATCGAAAGCCGATTAACTATCGTTCGAAACATTTTTTTCTCCAAAGTGTCTGAAAAATGATTTTTAGTCCACGCTGTATATGCTTCTAAAGGTAAAAGTGTTCATTTGACCCCCTCGCATTGGAGAACGAAATATCTCGCCACGTAATGTCTGTCTATGATACGCTTCGGACGAGATATTTTGCCACACAATGTCCTTCGTACGATGTTTTGTACGAAATATGCATCTCGCGACGCAATATCGTCCATGTGACGCTTTGAACGAAATATCTTGAGCCCCGTTTTTCAACGTTAACAAACTCAACGTCTTGCGAATTGACTTTTACGCGAATCATTGGATGCGATATCTGAAGTTTTAATAAAAAGACGTGCGAGATATCTCGTCCGAAGAGTCACACAAATGATATTGCATCGCGAGATATCTCGTACAAAGCATCACATGGACGACATTGCATTGCAAGATATCTCGTGCAAAGCGTATATCACGAACGACATTGCCTAGCAAGATATTTCATCCTCCGATTAAAAGGGGTTAAATGTTACTTAGGAAATTCGACACGGAAGAATTCGATCTCCCAACAGTGGGCACACGTACGTTTTTGTTCAAATATTTTTCTGCCTCAACTAACTGGTTGACTTTCACCCGCTACTATGAGAATTTTCGGTAAACGATTTTCATAATTCGATGTGCGTTTCGGGAATTTGCATGTCCCTTCTTCTTCTAAACGTAATCTTAATGTTCTTTACGCTTAAGCGTAATGTTCTTTACGCTTTTATAATGTACTGTATTTTTTATGTGCAACCGTTGAAATATCGAAATAGCGATTTTACAACACGTGCAATGATATGAAGAGTTTCTGAAGTGAATTCTTTCACATGATCTTAGACCTTAATTTTTTCTAAACGAGAGGATGATTTAAAAAAAAAGAATTGCTGAATTTTTAAAAACACGCTAGATAGTACGTAAACGACTCCTTTTGATTAAGTGTTCCTTTGAAATGTTTCAAACTGTTTCACCTTATACAGGCGATGAAGGGAGAACGACCCTAACACGCCCTTTAAAGGGTACCAGAGTCTATGGAATAGATGAAAAGGGTCATTTATGTTATAAAGTCCATATATAAACTTCCCATATAACCTAAAAGCAAAAGTATGTTTACACTTTATTCATTTATTATTAATTATTAATTACGATTAAATCCAGTAATCATATCGCTAGATGCGGCGAGATTTTATATTTTAATTTTTAACTTTGTAGAATTTTTAGTAACGTTCCCTCGGTTCAGAATTTCCACTGTATAGCACACGGTATTGAAACAAGCAAGTAAGTGATAGTCTTATAACGAAGAATCATTAGCTATAAAGGGCACATTATTTTGAAATTACTATTTGCAGTCATTTTCCAAGACGATTTTCGTGTCATCCAGTCCTATGACCTATAAATGTCGAAGTTCTAGATAATTCAGATATTCGTACTTTAATTTTCTACGTACAGAGTGTCTCGTCTAATTTGACCACCTTGCATATTTCACTTATTATCGATGATAGGAAAAGACGTCAGAGAGAAATGTTATTTAATTTCGAGGGGCAAATCCATGATGGTAATCGTGAAATTATTCTCAGGGTCATAGTTTCCAGGATTTCCATGTCGCTCGTGTTTCTTTAGATAGGATTGTATACTTTTACCACCACAGCTGAGGTTAAGACCAATGCAGCAGCTTGTAATACCATGGCATTCGTGTAACTTTGAGTAGGAAAAATTTAGAAATGTTCGGTAACAGCTACGAATGATGAAACAACTACAGTAGAGTGATCAACGAAGAAAAATGCATTTTTACAAGCGATGAAAATGATGCTTGGTAGGAGGAAAGTTCCTTCAATGTTGGATCGGTTTTACATGTCTAGACTTCTTTCTGTAGAGTGTAGCAAACAGAATATTACAAAGTCAGCAAATTACAAAGACAGATAGAGAGTCACACGTTAATCGTTCATAGAAACGTATTGAAGTGGTTAGTCATCGTTTCGAACGCTTATTGAAATAAGTTTTCTTTCATCAATCACCTTGTCGTAGTTATTGCATTATACACAACTATTATCAAACACCTTTGAATTTTTCGTACTCGAAGCAAACTCTTGGTATTCTAACAGTGAGACGCGTTACGATGCATCGTCGCGGAGCGTCGAGCGACGCGTTTCCGCTGAATTCACCAATCTTCCGATTTTATCGAAATTAAATAAGGTACATCGTGTAAACGTTTACCTCCAGATGATTGTACGTCTATCATTATATATATTCATTGGTCTAAATTAAACAAGTTTTAAATTGGAAATCATTTAAAACACATTTGAATTGTATAATTCACACTCGCAGTACGTATACAGGGTTCGACCGAAAAATACGTGGAAGCTGGTACGACGCGAAAAAAGAAATATGAAATAAAATTTGTCCATTCACGACTTAGATTTCGAGAAAATCGAGTTGGAAAATCGATCGAGTATGCTCGAACGAGTATGCTAGTTCTCGACTGGGCAGGACTAAGAAAATTTAAATCTTATCCGACCATGTTAAATTAATAAATTACTAATAGACTTAAATATTGAATATTAATTAAACAAGGTGCAGCCGAATAACATGCACCGTAACATGTTGAACGAAACAAATTTTATTCCATTTCTCTTCCTTATTTTCCCGTAAGGAATTACGTCGTGCCAGCTTTTGCGTGTTATTCGGTCGATCTCTGTGTACGTGTATAATACGTGCGACTCCCGTAATTCCGTTTCCCATAATACAGGGCATATCAGCCGCGTTATACGAGGGTCCGCTGTCCTCAACAAACTGAGCAATTAATTCATTATCTAAAATAGGCGTGGAGCACGGAGTATTCAATGCAGCAATTGATTTCGTTGTATCGGGTTCGATTTGGGGAAGTATGCGTTTCTCCACAGCTCCTTTGAGTAATTTAACGATACAAACTCACATGTGGCTTCTGAATCAGTGGAGTCCACCTTACCACCTATAGCAAAATGAAGGATCGTTTAGAAGCGAGCAAGAAGATATCAGAGTATCATCGTCGCAAGAAACATTGGTATTAGTTACGTGCTTTCTATGTGCTAGAGTCAGGGGCGGATTTATCTTGAGGCTAATGACGCTGTAAGTGTCGGGCTCCGGTACTCTACGGTACCCAAAAGTGCTTGTTAAGCAGATTAATAGATGATTGTGAGAATTACTTAAAATACATTTGTTGGTGCGAAAAGACCGGGGATAAAAATTTTAGTTTGGCTAAAACGATGTTTGTCGAATCAGCACGTTATAGTCATTTGAATATTCGAGACGCTCATCGAGCGATCGATGGGCTCATTCTGAACAGTGTTTTGGAGGATTCTTGCGTTTCCTAGAGTATATGAAAAACGATTGAATCCTGCAACGAGACTAACCATGGGAGTTTTGAAAGCAGTTTTGAACTGGCCAGTGCATCTGAATTACTTTACATGAAATCAATATTCTCTGTCCAAGTAAATATCATGTTCTGACAGATCAGCCAAACGATCTTTAAATGTAGATGTCGATTACTTATTGGTTTAACAAACATCAATTTAGCCAGGATAAGCTTCCCCAAAATTTGGTTTAGCTTAGGGGCTCCTAAATGATTATTAGCTTTAGGCACCCAAAGAGTTAAATCCGTCATTGACTACAGTGATTCTCTGCACATACAAACGACATCGAGGGTTGCTGCAGAATCGGAATAAGTTCTTCAATATGTACATATATACAGAATCTTGAATAATTTTGCGATTGTAGAATCTTGAGATTGTAGCTTCTCACTGACTACAACAATTGCAGAGGATAAGGCCAAGATGTTTCAATTAAAACTTTTCTGTCATATTATTTTTCCATCTTTACCATGTTTACGCGATGGATTGGTAACGATATCACGTAGAAATCTCTTTAGATTCTCAATCTGAAATTATTAAAAGTTTCAGCGATTCCTGTGCGTCAGATTTATTACGATGGATGACGCGATACACGAGAGCTTTTATAGCAATAAGCCAATAATAATAAACAATAGGAAAAGTTAATCCAATTAACGCTGGATGAAGACTTAAATATTATACGAATTATTTTAAAGCCTTTATTTACCGAGGAAGAGCAGAAAAAATTGCAAAATATGAAATTGGATTATTTCGTGTTTTTCAACTTTTGAGCGCGTGTCGCACGCTCTTTTTATTTTATGAAACAGGACCGACAATGAAAAATGTCAACGATAAATTATAGCGAGTCCCAGTACTGCGCGGCCTTTGTGTTCTCATTATCTTGATACCACTGATATTTTATAATCAAAGTCATAAAGAACGAGCAAAATTTACATGAAAAAGTAATGTGGAATTTCATCGGCCTACGTTCATTTATAGGTAAATGTAACAAGAAGTTAATACCAATGTTTAATAATTTTATTTCTCACGTTCATAAAATATTTGCTGATTGGATCTTTGATTTTCTTTGCTCGATATCATTCATCGAAGATTATTCTTTAATCGCTTAATTTACTAATTAGTTTTGTGGAAAAGCTAAACGATGATGTAATTAAAAGCTTTGTAGGATATGTAACATAAACAGATAGAATCATGTTGTTCTCTAGAAAATACTATTAAAATATACGAATGTTGGACTCTAACACATAGAATACCCGTTTTTTATTTTTCAATTAAAGTAAATATGCTTTTGTTTTTTAAAAACTAAGTTAAAAGTAAATGTATTAGCCGAAGTATCTAACCGTGTCATTGGAATTGGAAGACCTCTGCCAGCAAGATATCATGTTTTCAACATTATTTTCCAAAAATACTGCCGTATCGTCGCTTTTTATTTAATTAATTCGAATTTCGTACGTATTTGGTGTAGCGTTGTAAAGAAAATAGCGAAGAACCTTCAATATTATTTCAAATTAAAAGATGGCAAGGGATCGAGGAGCATAAATCAACACACCTACAATTTTACGTAAAGCAATAAATAATATACTATGTATACAATTCTTCATACAAACTAGGTGAATAATTGCCCAGACAGACATTAAATACATTACGACCTAATATTTTGCTTGTATCATATTAAAATTCGCCATAAACGTTTCAAAACGCAAATTTTCTTTATGCAAATAGATACAATTAAACGAAAGGGTAGAATAATAAGCTTCAGATAATAAATGACAGACATTTAGAAAAAAATTAAAAGATACGATTGGAGTAATGCATTATGGATTAGCTCGTAACTGCGTTTCACGAGTATGCACGTCAAACAAAAACTTTATTTCAGCGAGTTTGACGCGTATACTCGACGTCGCTTGTGTTTATTTACGCACTGCACGACCTAACCCTATCAGAGATTTCTAAAACTAAATTTCGCGGTTAACTGTTTAAAAAGATATTTCTTTCGATTTTGATAAAAACTACCTTAACATTCGCTTACATGACTTTACGTTATTTATTCTTTTAGAATTTCTAATAAGAAGAAATAAAAATAAAATTTGTGATTCGACTAACTTCAACCAAGTACGTTGGAGATCAACGATAGATCAACAATGTCTCTATCGCTATTTCCATTTTATCATTAATAATCATCTACTATATATTCCTTACTCTTGACTAAATTCTGCAAAAGAAAGTTACATGCGATAAGATTTAATTGGGTCATCCTTCGAGCTTCGACGTATAATATTCTACTCTATTCGACGCAGTGAAACTTTTGGAAGTCTCCTACTGTCACGGAAACGGATACATCAACCAATGCTCCGAGGACGCATTTAGACTCCCATCTGCTACTTCTTCGTAATCGGAAATAATTTGTCGTGTCGCTTTCCCAGCCTGTATCGGCAAGCTGCGCACGAACGACGCCAAAAATAGCATTTCGTCTAAGCATCGGTGTAATTATAATAGCAGCCATTAGCTTGATGAGCTCCGCAACTGGACCTAGTAATCACAGGGCGTTTAATTAACGTTCGTGTTTCTTAATGATTGTGTTAGGCACGAAGAGGTGTACGCCTTGCCACGGCGATGAACCTCGTTGTGAATTCGAATTCGAGTGTTACCTAGCCTCGTATCGATACCGCGCGTAGGGACAGCAAGTTGGTGGATGTAGGAGGATGACTCGATGAGAAATCGTATCGAAACACGCACGTCCGCTCTTCCTTTCCACTTGCTAATACTGAATCCTCGTATGAGTAGAGAGAATTCGCCTGACAGCTCCACCTCCTTTCTCGCTAGTCTACCTACTTCCACCCTCTTTCTTTCACTCGACTCGGCTCCACTCGTCCCGCCTCGCCTCGACTTGGTAAACTGCGACGCGGTGTGTTGCCAATCGCTATGGCACTCGATCGGCAGGGTCGTTGCGAGACGAATCGCGACACCAATCGCGACACCAGGAGGAAACTCTTCTGCATTTGCACCTGCAGCTATACCTCCGCATCGAGTCCTGAAAACGACGATAGCGTTCACTGTTTTCGTAAGTCATCTTCTCGTCAAGTTCGATGTTCATTTGCTGTTTTGTGTGTAATTTCCTGCGATGCTCGTTTCCCAACTTCCACGTTATTTCTCGTTATGATGAGATATTTGTGCGAAACACGGCATGAACACGGAATCTTTCTTAAGCGTGAGACAGGTTACGATTTTGAAATGCATTTAAAAACAAAGGGAGAAATATCTGTTAATTACCCGCTGACAAAGAAGACTTTAGGAAGCCGCCCTTAATTTTTGTTTAAGTCGATTTTGTGCTTCTATTGGTCTGTATCTAGTTACGAGCCATTCATAGGCCGAGGTCAATTTCAGATTTTGAAATTTTTTTAAACTTCAAGGATAAATCGATCGCTTATCTCATATAGTATATTTCATCAATTTTCTCTGTTTTTGTTTTATACAGTTAATCGATGTTGCAAATATGTGGCTCATGTGTATTTCTAAAATTATTAAATGAATCGGATCTCGCGTCTATTATTTAATAAACAATAGGTGGTAATCTTCTAAGGACGCAAAAGTACCTAAACATATTAGCAATTTCACTATGAATTATAACTATTCTTTAGAGAAACTTTGAGGATGTGAGCTTCGCGATAAAGATTATAATTTTAATACAAATCGTTGTAAATTATTGTATCTTATATCATTACTGTATTTCATGATTGTAAATGTACATCGTTAATTTTATAATACTTTGAACTTGCCACGCGAGAAAATCAATACGATGATTTTATCAGCTATAATTTATTTTAATATAATTAATTGTTTGTATCGATTCTCTGTACATAATCGTAGCACGTCTCTTATCTATATTATACATTATTGCTGCTTATCGACCCTCGACGAAATATGTTATATTTACGGCTGCTGTATTCGTTAATTTTCGCACGCTAAACGAAAGAGTTACATCTGTTTGTATCTAGATAACGATCACTTTTATATTAACGATAAATGTCATTTACAGAACCATTTGTCGGACTAAATAAACGATTATGCATTTGACCTACAATATACCTACGTATTTCAAAGCTTTAATTCATTCGGTTACCAAATCAAAATCCTGTACCGATTCTGATTCGTCAGTTAATTTATGTGTATCGTGCATTCAAACATCTTAACAGCGGTACAAAGTCTGAAGTGAAAATTACGCGTGTATTAATTAGCTCAATATTTTAAATCCTATTAACGATACTAAAGCCACTGATTCTTTGTGTTGCTTATCCCGCAAATAAGTCGATTCTAATCTTTCTTACATATTGCCATTAGTTTTGTAGTTACACTTTCCATAATTTTTACACTGAAATATTAGCAGCGGGATACAGAGTTGATTTTATTCCTGAGTTTTATTATATCATTTACCAAATTAACTCGATCCATAAATTTAACTATGTTACGTTAAACGATTTTTTTTTTAGATGAAAATGTTGAAAGATTGAATATAATTTATTGGCATAGAGAATCGCACATAATTTTTTTTCGGATATTCCAGTGCCCTATGTACAACTACAAGAGAGCACTGCACTTATTTTCGATGTATCGGTGGTGTAATATTGATTAATTCTTAAAGCGAGTCATCCAATTTCCATTGCATTAGCATATAATTTTAACGCTTGTAACGCTTATAACGCAACATCGCAGGCCCTTAAAGATAAAAGCAAGAGGATAGGGAAATTTGTTTATGAAGTAAAACGATCTTGTTATATCGTTAGAAACAAAAACGACGAACCGCTTATTTCAGACATCGTCAGATTATCGTCGTTACAAGAATCGTCAATAAAGCTTATTAAAGCGAATGTAAGACGAAGTAATCCGACACACTGGCTCGTGTTATGTTTCATTATCAAAAATGATAAATGCACGTTTGTTGAAGGCTGGGAGTAGACTCTTTTGTCTCTGTCATATCAATTTTCATAACACAAAAAAAGGGAAATATATCTAAATCGAGCGATACCCTAATTTATTTAAAAAATATCTATACTTGTACGTCGATAAATTCTCCGATATTTTCTTAATTCAATACTACGTACAATACGTACGCCGTGCTTGCCAATTATTTTCTTTATTCACTAGTGCGGGATAGTTCAAGATGGATAAAATCAATTGTGTTCTGTTCTCGGTTAATTGCTGCACGCTAACGCCGTGAGTTCGGAAAATTCACGGTTATTTTCCGACGGCGACCTTTCATGTCCAAACCATAAAAGCACAATCACGTCGATCAGAATACCGCTTTACGGATGGTATATTTCCGCAGCAATAATTTTTGTCCGGTTCCGCCACATTTGAAAATCTGCCAGTAACGTCCATACCCTCACGCGTCATGGGATTATGTATACATATACCCACATTGCATATATTTAACATCATTTTGTACATATCAACATCACCAGAATCATGGTTCAACAAAAATCTTTCAACCTTTCTGAAAATCTGTCATATCATCGTAGTTTCACCTAGACCTCGTTAGTGCACATTATAGCATAACCACAAACGCCGGACAGTCTTACAAATCGCTATAGGTAATCGCTTAGAACATCTAATACGTATTAACGTTACAGGTACAGCGAAATCTTCATTATCTGAACATCTATTACCAACACATTCCAACGTTCGATCAAAATGTTTTGTTGTACGAATATTGGAATCAGCTGGAAAATAAAATGTATTATGTTAACTATCGCAGTGAAACGGGAGATGCGTCCCAAGCGACACAACCGTAAAGACGCATTGAAACGTTTACGATATTTGAAGAAGAACTTTTAGATAAATTTTGAAAGAAACGCGGAGTAAAAAGAACACTACGTTATTCAGCGATAAAATACCTTTAACGGTAAAATAATTTATCAACATGAAATAATTACGATTCTAAACAAAATATTCTTCCCATCCGAAAGCTTCTCTTCTTTTTTCTTTACTAATTTGAAGGTTCCACTGTATATATATATATATATATATGTATATATGTATGTATATGTTTGTATGTGTTTCGTTTCCTTCTTGATAGAGTGGAACGGAAAAAGGAAAACGCGAAGAAAGGAGAAAATGACGCTTTACCGTGTTTTACTATTCGAGCAACCGCGCGACACACTTTCCTATAATAAATAAATAAAAAGAAGAGAAAAAAGAGAAAAAATATGTATCGAATCGAGGGCTTAACCGCACACGGTTATGAACGTTGTTTTGATTTTGTTTTAGGTACGCGGAACGCAGTCAAGCTGGCTGCCTCCGCCGGTAACCCCTCCGCTGCCGTCGCCGCCTCCGCGCATCCTCCTGTGCTTTGGAGCTCGCGCAGGAAGCCCGGTAAGTCCATATGTATACGCGTATTATTTCCTACTCGCAATTTCATTTCACATCCGTGCATTAACGGCAAAACTAAATGCCAAGAGAACATTCGCATCACCTGCTCGGTTTCTTGCGAAAGTGCAATTATTGCGAGCTGGTGGTTCCAAGTTGTTACTGTTAGTCGAGGAGAGCGACAAGGAGAATCTATCTTAACTCTTAGTCGCAGTAACGAATAAAAATACCAAGAAAATTACGACGAAAAATTCGATGATGACGATGAAACATGGCAAATTACATTTCAAATTGTCCAAATTGTCAAATTAAGACAAAGAACTCGTTTGGAATATTATATGGCGCGATAAGGAATTATTTAATCGATACTTAATTAGGGAAAATGCGATTTTCCATATTACCGGTTACTTAGATCGAGTATTGCTATTATTAGAATAAATTTGCCTTCTTGATGTTTATTCCTGAAGTACCATCCAGCGACAATAAACTGAATATCGCAGTTGATTGAATGCATAAATGACAAAGAGAACATGGAATAATGATGTACTCGTTCGTAAAGAGTTCAAGCATGATAAAGAGTACATTTAGATTGTAAACATATTAAATAATACGCAGTTATGTAAAACAGTATCGTCTGGAGAAAAAGGTAACTTTTGTTGTACCGTTGCGCAATAAAAATTCCTAAAAAGTAAAACACGACGGTTTCTTGTGTCGTTCGGATAGCTTTTGCACGAGTTTAAAGATACGATTGAAAAAAAGAGACAACGTTGGCGATTAATGTAACGTTACAGCGATTGGTTGTTTGTCCTCGTTGCGCATCTGACAGGGCTGCGGCCGCGAAGCATGCAATTGGCCCGGGGGTTAATTTCTCCGCGACCGGCTAATTTGATACGAGCCGTGCTCGTTTGACCCCCACTTATTGACCCTGGCCAGTTAATTCGCAAACTCTCAGAGGTCTTTTGGGATTGGAGCATACAACTGATCGTACGTTTCGTATATCTTAATGATAGATTTTGCAATAATAATAATTTTTCAATACGGCTTTCATTTGCACACGTTCGCTAATTATGCGCTTCGTTTTAATCAGAATTATTGCGAACATAATGTGGACTACAATTAATATATATCGTATAATTGTTCTTCAAAAAGCTATATATTTCGTTCGTATTTTTTCGAAACAGAGTTTATATCGACGCTTATTTCGATTTAATGTTAATGTTAATTCAATAAGCAATGCTCGAACGTAAAATAAACGAGCGTTAAAAACCACATGGTTAATATTCAATATAAATATTTCAATAAATAGCAAAATATATATTACGATAGACGATAGATCAGATACATAAAGTATATGTATAACGCTATAGTGAGAAACTACATGTATATTTGCAGTACGGAATAATTATGTCACTAGGTATAGCATAAAAGGAGTTTATTTTTAAAGAAACGACGAATATTGGTCTATATTTTTTAAAGGAATTACATATTACATACATATTACGACATACGTATAACGACGAATATAAGATATAACGACAATTTTAATCATTTCTATAAAGTACAAAATGATATTTAAAAAATAATAATTAAAAATAATAAAAAATAATAATTTAAGATTTCACGTACAATTTTATTTACAAAGTGAATAACAATGCATCGTCGTTTTAACGATATATCTTTTCTTTTAATTTACTAATCCTAAATCGCAAGACTTCCATAGAATTATACCGAGCTAAATCATTTATTTTAATAGTGTGCGACGATTTCTAGTTACAAAAATAAATAAAGCAATTGTTTACGGCGTTTAAACTTTAAACTTCCACGAAGTTTATTAAATCACATAACTTGCGGTGCTTCAGTTTTCGATCGTGTGTTTAATAATAGGTATGCACGTTGCGCTTTGTTGCAACGTTTCCACGTTTCAGATCTGCATCGAAGAACTGGAACGTGTACGAAACAATTCGGAACAGATTGCACCGTACTAATAAAAGCAGGATTATTTGAACTAGAAACGTTTAGAACGTTGAAGATTCGGACATTGCATCAACATTCATTGTTCAGAAATCTAGATATTATTTATTCAAAGATTATATCGAATTTTTCTCGATATCGAATTCCATAGTTGTCTGTAGTAATGCAAAGAAATTGCAAGGACTGATTGAAACGACAATTTTTGGGAAATCAATCCTATTGACGAATATTATATACAGTGCCTTGTGAAAATATTCGTACACTTTGTATAGAAAACTTTTACCTACGTGCGTATATCGTGTGTGTTATATAAAACATTTTGAAATTTTATTAACGCTATAATAAGGCGCTATAATGCCACGATAATATTGGACAAATTTAAATCGAAGCTGAAAATCTACATAGAAATTGCAAGGTATATTTATCACAAACTGATATCTGGCAAAGTTAATACACAGTATTGTATACTAATAGTATACATATGAATAGTATGAATACGAATAGTCACTTTGAGCATACAATAAACGTTAAGGATGATCTCATTCGATATTGAGACTCATTAATATTATGGATGACTGCATATTTAAATGATTTTGCAGTCTGCGGAAAATATATTTGCAAATACACTTGTATCAAATATCTCGTATCCATAGCGCTTGAAACAATAGTTGACCTACCGTGACACGTACGCGACAACAAATTCTAACGATAGCCGAAGAAATAACCCACCTAAGGAAATATAATACCAGACTGACGTATTTTCACAATAACAGCCAAGGATCTCTACACGGTTAATCTACCCAGAAGACTCCATAGAAAACATCCAAAGGACCCTTTTCCGTAATCACAGAACGTTGATATAAATTCTCTGCACGACTGCTTTCTGCTGAGAAAAAAAGCTACGTGGTACACTTTTCAAATCTGCTACAGAAATTTACCGAATGTGACAAGTACTCAAAATTATTATAATAAAATAAAGGTAAAAAAAAAAAAGAAAAGAAATATCTTGTAACTCATGTATACATCTCCAAAGTCGTTTAAAATTTTATCAATATATGTAATCATGCCAGTTGGACGCCATTATGGTGCCAATGCAATTTCAAAATGTGTTGTATAACAGACACGATATGTTCATAAAAGACATCGCCAAGTGTACGAACACTTTTGCGTACAATTGTAAATATTTTATTTCTGCGTAGAAATATTTATACATATATGTGTTTGAACATATTCTTCTACATGGAATCAATAATTAATGTACATACTACATGAATGAATACTCATACGTACATTTTTATCGTATTTTATATACAAACTTGCTTATGCGCAAAACGAAAAATGTGACAATCTCGCGCTGTAACACGAGCAAAATGAATGAAGGTAAACACGAAAGGAGCGACACTTGGAGCAAATACGTACAAATATAATATGATTAATGTAAGTATAACACAACATATGACAATCCGAAAAGTTCGAGCGAAACGAATGAAAAATGACAGATGACCTTTCGATCATGATACGAAGAAACTACCGTGACCTTGTTGGAGCTAGCAGCGACAGAAAATCGAGGCAAGCGTTCTCGCGGCATTGACACGCTTGTCAATGCCAATGGCAGCGTGGTTCGAGGCACGCTTTCAGACCGATCTTTTACCCTCTCTCTTTCTGCCGATCCTGTCTTACGATATATCTCGTGTTCCAAACAAGTTATGTTATTACTTTGGCCCGTACGTGGGCCGAGAGAGGAAGGTCACAACCTCCGGGAATTAGTGGCGTCCTAATTGACATATCCGTTCGAGTGTTTTCTGCTTGAAGAAGCGCAGCTGCGAGGATCAAAGTCGACAAAGGAAGGAAGGATCTCGTTGAAAGCCAGCCGTCGAGATTATGAAACGAAATTCTGACCAAGAAATTCTTTGAATTAAGGAGTTTATACCTATCTCGAAAAACAGCTATATCATTTCATTGTTACAATTGTTCCTATTACTTTGCAAATCGTCCATGCAGAAGATACATTCAAAAGGATATTAATTAAAACAGGATAGTACATTTTTTCCTTGTCAAGCGTCCTTATATGTAATGTACATTTAAATGAATTCTAAAATGTATCTGTTACGATGGCTAAATACTATACGTGCAATTAGTACAAAAGTAAATTATAAAAAATATAAATAGTTTGCGCATTTATTATGTATTAATGAAACTAGTTCTCGCGATATATTGATTATTATATGAATGCGATTTTTATAATATATATGTATCATTATTACACGAATGTGATTTTTTTAATATATATATCACATTCATATAACAATCAATATATCGCGAAAGCTAGTTTTATTAATATATTCTAAATGCACAAACTATTTATATTTTTTATAATTTATTTTTGTGCTACTAAAATATATGTACATAAAGCACTCCGATATAAAGTAACTTTTCAAAGGCGCTGCACGTTTTATTCGTTTTATTATAATATGTAATTGCAACCGATAAACATATTCAATTAATATCTCTGTAATTTTGTCAAATGAATGTAAGATTGATATATCACAGTGTGATAATTATTTATATATAACGGTGTATTTTTAATCATATCGTAATAATTAAATATTCTAAACACTGCCTTATCTGTATACATATATACGCTGATTTATTTATATAGCATTTTCACAGATATGGTCAAACTTCTTAGGCATCGCGAACACCGTATAGGATATCATATTATGTAGCATATATTAAATGTAATTAAAAAGTTACGATATAGTAGAGATTTTCGTCCCTTATTGGATATGCACACATTTTGTGCAAACTATAAATTAACTTTGAAAATTTCAAATATATCGAAGTTTTATTAACATAGGTCTCGTAATATCATTACGCATAGCGAGCCCCAATTAGCGACAATTAGTGTACAGAATGATAAATTATGTTCGACTGGTACAAGAAGTAGTGTAAAAAGTGGTACGAAACTCAATTAGTTTTTCTTTGATTCTTCATTGATTCGTTTGATATATTGTAACATTCATCATACAGACAATTTTTAGTACAAGAAATTAATATTAGATTAGATTAATCTAGGCTTCGCTAGTTATGAGTAATTATTTTTGTGTCATATACCGTTATATCTGTTAAATAAAAAAAAATCATTAACGCAAGTGATATATTTTTCTATCTAATTTGACCACTTTCTATGACCTTTTGATAAAACTATCATTATCATTTCTTTTTCCTTTTTTGATCCAATAAATTTAGTGTTTATACGATACTTTTCTTTCTTTCGCGTTCTTTTTCCACCATTTAAAAAGCTTTTAACAATCCAAATCAGCTTTGCTGAAGGTTACCAAGCGCTTTATATAGCAGTAATAGAATGCGTTAAAATATGATTAAAAACTGCCGCGATTTATTTATTTGTTTATTTATTGTTTTCTTTTTCTTTTCTTTGAAATACGGGAAAGAACGAATGGTCGTATTGCGTTATCAGGAAAGAAATTTGTTTGCGAACCATAGAAGTGTAAAATGGGAATGTTACTTAAGACTGTGACACGAAAATGCAAGCTTAGCAGTAAGAGGAGGAGAAAACGATGCACGGGTTAATTACGAGATCGCTGCTAAGAGAATTCCTTAACGAGTACCCGGTCGATTAGAGAGTTGCAACTGCCAGTCGTCGTGAGGTAACGGTCGTGACACGCGCGACTTCAGAAGAGAAATCTTCTTCCTTTCGTTCCTCCTCTTTGGTCATGTCGAGTAATAGCGAGCACGCCAGATGGATCTTAAAATCGCGTATTCGTCAGACTCCGCGCCACGATGAAATTTATCTTTCAAACGAAACGCTTTTACTTTGCCGGAACATTCATTCATTTCTCATTGTCAGACATCGCAATGTTTCTCCGAAGCCTACAATGTCCTTATCAGAACATGTTACAATATCCGTTTTATGGATATCATTCTTGCTTCCTTGAATATCGATGTTGCAACTTTTACGAGACACGTTTCGCATTAAATAATTTATACATATCGATAATTTCGATGTTAATTATGTTTTACAACTGTTTGCATCGCGTTTCTTTTATAAATCATTAGCTCGCAAATGAAAGATCTTTCCCAGAAAAAGGACAATGCTTTATAATGTTCCGTTAAGAAGCTTCGTTTCAGCTTTAAAACGCAGAGCTCCTCCGGTATAATCGTAGCAAGAATAATCAGCCCATGCAGATCAAATTTCTAATACGAATTGCAAATAGGACGTAGGTGATATTTCCTTAAGACATGTAATAGAATTTTTAAATTTTCTTAAAAAGATCATGACGAAGTCATTCTTGGATCGAATTCAAGAATAGAGACAGCAGCATAGATTTTTCGCGGAATCTCTTCCACGTTTATATTTCTATCGGTATAAAATTGGAAATGTGATTTCGCGGTAAGAATCCGTCTGCTTACTTATCTCAACTTATATTATACATATGTAATCATAGTTTTCCAGGAACTTTGTGACTCGTTTACGCGTTTGTCCGAGATATTTCTCGCTGAAAAGATTACATTAGTTATGCAATGTGTACATTAATTATGCAATGATCCTATTAAATCTTCGTTACATGTAACTTTGCTCTCGCGGGCCAGACTTTTGCGAAGCAAAAGGAAGCTGAACGTAATTAAAATACGTTGAATACTACTATACGTTTGAATAGGACAGCTGCTTCGAAGAATCGTAGACACGTTTGACGACTTTTTTTCTTGTACTTCGTGCAGTCGAGTAGAAAAGAGAGAGACAAGAGGTTAATGCAACGTTTCCTGAAACATGAGGTAATCCCCGATCTGCAGCCGACATTTCAGTGCTAGTACGACCGGACACGCCCGCGCTTCCAGCCGTTTTTCATTAGTTCAGTCGTCAAAAGCGGCGACATCCGCGGGAATCTTCTAATAGATTGTGTAATTGCAATTCCTTCGTCGTTCTTCAGATTTTCGAATTACTTTCTGATTTCGTTGTCCGTTCTATTTTAACCAGTCTTTTCACACGCAGTCAGAAAATCGTACGTTTCAACAGGCTTTCATTAAAACGGCGTTAGCTCGTTAACGCGCGTTGGCAAGACCGACAGTTATCGAAATTCATCATCTGCGTAGTATCTATCAACACTTTCGATTCCATCGGATCAAGAACTGATGACTCGTCTCGTTCTAGCAGCTGTTGCACGCAACGTAACGTTTAATAAACTCGCTTAATGATATCCTGCTGTAGGATTTGAAATATTAACGCGGAGAAAAGAAAGTTTCACTGACGACAAGTGAGAAGAGCGAAAGAAAGGTGGGGGGGAGGTCTATATGACCCACGTATAATCAACGATATCAGCACGATAGTCCGAAATAGCTGGCTCTAGCTCATCAATTGCATAATCGAGGAAAGTCGTGTAGGTACGCGAAGACCCCTTGGTAATACTCGCACGCTCGCATTCGCGTCCGCGCTTGCGCTTGTGCTTATGCTGGCGCTCGCGCGCGTGCGTCGTGTGCTTACCGCGTGAAAACGTGACGGAACAGCCAACAACTTAGCTGTCGTTTTCTTTCTTCGCTTCCCTTTCACCTCTTCTCGCTCTCTCTCTCTCTCTCTCTCTCTTTTTCTTTGTCTTGCGCTCTTGTTCTCTTTCTCATTCTTTTTCGGCACGCATTTTATTATTTTCCTTTTTTTCTACTTTATTCTTTGAATGAAAGCATACAGATTCACGCGTGTGGATGATATCGCGAGCCTCTTTGCGCTTTTCCTTCTTCCGTTCGTTCTCATCATTCGTCTTCTTCAAGCTACCATATGTTTCAGCTTTTTTCTCTTACGACTAGCGAAGTTCGCTTGACACAAAAAATGAACGCCCAAAACATTTGTTCTCTTTCTATAATATGTACGTACGTATATACCGAGTGACAAAATATCAAAGCGGGCGAAACATTTTGATAATGATAATTATTTTATCGAGCAGACGTTATTTAAGGCATGTAAAAATATGGGATTATAATGCACGCAAAATAACAATGATATGAACATTGAACTTCCATTTCCTTCTCTTATCTCTTACAAATTTTGCGTCACGTATAGTTAGAAATTTTTCGACCACCGTATAATGAAACAGAACTCGAAACTGAGTTAATTAAACGATTCCTGCAGACTCACGCGAAGTATTCTTCGTTAAATTCCCAGTGCACCTATTCTATTCTATTAATAAACATTTATTTAGATCCGATTTTCATAGTTTAATTGTTTTTAAATATTTCACGAACTGTAACAATTTTGATTTAGATAACAAAATATCTTCGGTATAAAGGACGCGGTTCTTTCGTGTTTAATTCTATATCAGCAAATATACTGCCATTTTTAGAAAGTCATTATTCTAGGGCAAGAAACATCGATCTATCGTATTTGTCGAGCAAAAGGGAGGACAAAAGCAAATACTTTCTGCAAATAACGTGGCATCACCACGTATTCCGTAGACTTCGTTCCGTTATAAGTTGTAAGAAATTACCAATAGCTCTGAGAAGTCTGAAATTAATTAATTCTTAAAACTAAGATTTGATTCGATATCACGTGTAATTTTACCGCGGTTAACATTCATTAATTCAAATAGATCAATCTAACTATGGACTCGTTAGCTTGTTGTTTAACACATTAAACGGGCGAAATAGAAAAAATAGAAAAGTATCGCAACTTTTCTGACGTGAAAACACTCAACGATGACTAATCGCTGTGACGTTATTTCGGCCTACGGTGGGCGATGGAAAGATTGTTAGGCAGAGTTCATTGAAAACTCAATGCTCTGCTCAACCTTTATACACGATCGTATTTATTTCGTCAGGCGTAAGCAAGTGTTTAATTAATAACTCGCCAATGTAAAGCAGCAGAGTTTAAAGCAGTTTATTCGAGTGTGGGAGGAGGAAGGCGGAAAAGCAGAAAGATACCTGGCGCAAAAAAATATTTACCTGTAAAATATGTACCTACAAGCTTTCTTGCAGAAGATATACACGAAACCACGTGTGAATCGGTTGACGCGTTCGTCGTTAATTTCATAAAGTTTATTGCACTTGCTTCGTTAAAACTGCTGTCTAATATTTGCCTCCAAACGCCGGCGAGCCTAATTAGATATCGTTAGCGAAACTGGTCTGTATTTCCAATACATAAAGTCACCCTACGTATATGTAACCAGATTATAAATTGCGTTTTTCATCGTAATAATTTATTTTCGTTTACGCAACCGCAGCGTAACGAAACGCTTGGCGGCGAACAAATTTAATTGTACAGGTACGAAGTACGTATACAAATTCTCACACTGGTGATCTCGTCCTTCGCGTATCACGAGATAAGCAGGATCGTCTTCGCGAAGTTAACCATTCACTCGAAAAAGCGTCAAAGAAAAGCGGTCGAAAAATTGGCCGACTTTTCGCGTATTCGTGGTAAAACAAGAAGCAAGTGTAATCTGCATAAAGTCCTCTCTTCTCTCCACCTTCGATTTCTCTCCTTTCATACAAGCCACTTATTAAGTCACTACTTATGTAAATAGATGAACGTGCGCGTGGTTATCAGACGAAAGCCGATGTAAGCACAACACGTCGACCAACGGAATAGATAACAATTTTTTATCTGGTCGCCTGTCTTCGAAGCCATCGTTCTCCTTTACTTTGGTGACGCCAGTGCACTTTGCTATTTTATCGGCAGCTGGATTTTCAAAGATAGACAAGCTTCCGGTTGTTGCAACTGGAAATCTCGTATTATCCGTAATCAATAAATTTCTCGCGCGAAAACACTTTTCCCCTACGTACATAGTGAAACAACGGCGTTAAAATGCGATAAATTTCCGCAATTTCAAATCGCGACATTAAATATTCGCATAAAGGTCAAATCGGCTTTTTTGCTGCTTTTGATTTTTTGCCATTTTCTCGGACATCGACTCTCGCGCATTAAAGGATTATTGGTTTCTGTATCGTTAATCTGCTGTCTTTTGTTTATCCTATATACTCTTGTTTATCGGCGATAATCAGATTGCAAATTGACATGTTTCGTAATTGCTATCGATATGTTAGCTCGCACCATTCGCCGTGTATTTGCAATTGCTCGCAAGAATCTCGAAGAAACTAAATCTAACGCTAGTAAATAAGTAGAAACGCGTTAATTCAATCGAAAAACGAACTACTCGCGTTTTTATTTTTCTTGGTCCTCGATCCTATATTTCTGTCATACGCTTTTCTTTCAAGAATTTTGATTAAAAAGAAACAGACGATAAAAAGAGCGCTGCGTTTTCATAGCGTCACCGACCTGATACTAGTTTTCGTATTATATACACGTTTGCTTCGAATCCCTCAATTTTCTATAACTTTCAAAATCTTTCCTCCTTTCTTTTCGCTTGCCACCAATTTTTCCATCTTCCCTTCTTCTTTCTTACTTACGTGTTTTCTCTTCTCTTCCCCTCGATGTCCTCTGGAACCGTCTCTGTCAATCGTTTTGGCACAATTGTCGCGGCCTCTTTCTCTCCCCCACTCTTACTCCCGATTTTCTCTCTCTTTTTAACCGCCTATCGCAGTTGGTTATACGCGCCCCTCCCCCTCTATCTCTATCCATCCCGGTCTCCCTCTCTCTAGGTTGTTCGGCTCTCGAGACCGTGACTGACTCGATTCGCTTCGACTCGGCAGTCGCGGTTAAACTCGCGCAGGAGGCATTACGTGCGATTTGCGCGTCACGCGCGTTATTCATAACGCAACGAAAGAGGAGAAAAAGAAACGTCTTCCGTCAGTAACGGCCGGCTTTTTGTTTCTCGCTCGTGCAAGTCCGAGAGTGGTTTGCCTCGTACGGAATTCATTTTTCCATCGCACACGCTGATCAGTGTTCGAAAGAGTCGATTCGTCCGAGTGTGAAGTTCAGCAAAAGAGAATCGCGGTTTTGACGAGCCTGGCCCGTCGTCGGAGCGCGAACGCGTTGCCGTGCATGGCCGAACGTCAAATTCAGCGCGCAACGAAAACAACCTCGCTGTGTTGCGAAATTCTCACCGCGTCGGTCCCAAACGCGTTTCGTTCGGCGGTGAAAATTGAATCGACAGGCGTAAGAGAACGGCTGACGTTCGAATTGGGATCAAAGTCTGGTGACACAAAAGTGAGAAAGTAAACAAGCTGCGCGCGTGCACCGTCGTCGTGTACGCCATGTGCGCCCGCTCATGATCGGCAAGTGCTCCGTGCAACGTTTCGATTCGCGACAAGTCGTCGAATTCGATAGAAGGAAAATCGTTTGCTCGGAACTGCGAATTTTAGTACCGTTAAGAATCGCGATTGAAATTGTCTCGCTTTCGAAACCGCCGATGAACTCGACGAGGAGAATGCTCGATTTCTCTGTTGGAACAGTGCGCGTACCGAAACGATAAGGTTAAGTCGCAGCTCGCCGAACAAAGAGAGAACAGCTGAAATCGACTGAAAGACTTGGGTTGTCAAAGACAGGGTGTACGCTTCGTGTATCCTTATTTGGCGTAGCAAAAAAAAAAAAAAAGGAAAAAGAAGAAAAGGAAAGAAGAAGGGAAACGTGAACCGGAAGGAGAGTGCGCTCGTAAATCTCTCGTTTCTCGTCTATATTCTGTGTCGAACGTGGAATAAGCGTTTTATATCGGGATGAAAAGAAGTTGGACAAGATACGTTTGAAAGTCAGCTGTTCGTCGAGGGGCAGAGCGCGCTGCGCTAATTTCTTATGGACTTTCGATCGTTCCAAGTATTTTACATCGCATTTCGTGCGCACGTGGTAATCGCGAGACGAGCGTGACGGCAGCTCTGGAAACGAGGTAGTCAGTCGAATATCGTTGACTGGATCTACGAAGATACGGCGCTCGTCTCGAGGGTGTTGAAATCATCGAACGCTGTTCGCGAAAACCGGTTGCTCTTTCGTTTTCCTTACCGTGTTAACAATTAGTGCCACGTCTTCGAACGAACAGTTTGATAGATCGTTGAACATTCTTTACGATTAACGATCTTCCCCGAGATGCAGAAGTGATGGACGTCGCGAATCGGAGGCGCAGCAGTCGACTTCCAGCTCGTATACGAGTCGATTGAACGTCGTCTCCGACGAGCGACGTTTTCGACATCGGATCGGCATATCGATCGTCAGAAAGTAATTATTCGCTTGGTTGTTTACCAGCGTCACGAAACGGCGGCCAGACTCCGTGCGTGTCGAACCGTCGAGGCACGTGGATGTTATCGAAGGAAATTTGCCCCGAGAGGTCGGTCCGCAACGTGGGAGCGATTACAACACAAGCCAGTTCATTCATCGTGCGGATTCCAGCGCACCGGAAGTGACGAGGACGAGAGAGCTTCCCCGAAGTTCGAAGCGCACGCACGAGCGCGATATAGTCAACTTTTGTGGAGTGCCGCGTGTAACGCGTGTGTATAGCAGAGTTGTTTCGTGTGGAACGGAAAACGCCGAGTAGAGAGTAGAAGAGAGCTCGATCGTGAGAGGGAACGAGCACACGAGTTCCAGAGAAGAACGCGCGCGCGGCACAGAAAGACGAAGAAAGGGGTAAAGGGGAAAGAAAAGGAAGCGGCGCAAGGCATCGAGGAACAAGGATGCGGTCTTGGCGGAGAATAGCGGGCTGCCGGACGACCGAGCGTCCTGCGAGACGCACGGTCGCTCCTTGAAGGACACCGCGGTTTTCGTGACCGGAGGATGGACTGCTCTGTCGAAGAAACGAGTTGCGTGCGAGAAGAGCAGCGCTCATTCTTACATGACGACCACGCTGTCTTGTGAACCTGATTGTTCCATTTCGTCGAGGCGCCCCGCCACACTCAGCGCACGATTATGCAGCTGAAGAAAGCGATGCTTAAGATATTCGATCAATGTGAGTTGCCGATTTTGCTTCTCCATCTCTTTCTTTTACATCTTCTTTTCACTGCCGTTCTCTTGCTTCTTCGTCTTGCTCCTTCTTTCACCTCCATTTTCCTCCTTATTCGTGTACACCGTTGTTTCGTGTTTAACTTCTTGCAGCTCGTAGTAAGAAACGATACGTCTATGAACGAGAGAGAGAGAGAGAGAGAGAGAGAGAGATCCGTTATACGTACGAATAATTAGAAATAATGGTTGGTAATAGAGATTTCAAAAATGTGTGTGTGTTTTTTTTTATGTTACTTAGACCCTGGCTCAGTAGTTCAATTATCGAACTGCATCACACGCGACATAAACGACATGAAATATTTTACTTGACAGAAAAAAATGTGCAGAGTAGAACAGTATACGCATTTATACGCAGTACATACCAAAGGAAGAACGGTAGCGCAGATACGAATAATGAAAACCGGAAAGAACAGTAATATTGCAAAGTATCAAAGTAATTGCTGGAGACTGTGCAGAAAAAAGCTTTAGAAGCAAAGAGCTGGAAGTAATTTTGTTTTAAATACGGAGAATCGCTGAAAGAAATAAGACGAAATTGCGGGACTGAAACCACTAACTCTCAAAGGGTTAACTACTTTAAAACCAATTCCCGGTGAATGAAAGTTTCTCGACGAATTTCGACTTTCTTTGTTACCTCTTTTATTTTTAGAACCTCGGATTTTAATTGTAACGAACTCGTAATACGTCTTGTACGAAAAACGAGAGGAAAGTCAAAAGCGTTTTTCGAATAACATTTGCGATCTTCTCGTAGAGGAAGATACGACGAGAAATTTAGATTCAAATTTAGCGTTTTGTTGCGCTTAAGTACATAGGAGACACAAACGTACAATACCGATAGGGTCTAAATCGAACGATGATAAACTCACTCGAGGTTACGGACAACAAACAGTTGTCGAAAGTAACCGAGATGATGATGTCTCCGATGATATTCTACATTAACTGTAATAAGTTTTTATCAATGTTACACCACATTGTCCAATCATTTTTTCGTATTGGAATGGCTCTTGTAGTTGTACATTTTGCGTATTTTGAGTCTTCCTTTGTACCACGATTATAAAAGTTGGTGTACAGTGCCTGTTCAGGCACGAGACGATAGCGAGATGCTTCCGTTCAAGTTCGAAAACAGTGTTTATAGTATCAGTTAATGCCCGACAGCGTTAGATGTAAGAACAATATTTCTCCATCATGTATAGTGACTGTCAGTTGATAATGTTTTCGTATTTGTTTGTAAAAGGCCCCTTCTATATAGCATTATTATTAGAGAGGAAAAAGAAAGAAAGGAAAAAGAACAGACACGTCGTTTTGCAAACAGAGAAGAATTCATTGTATTAGACAGTGTTTAAAGAACTAAAAGGTTTCCATTAGTATCTATTAGAAAAGATTTTCACGATATTTGCGAGCGAAAATTTCACGACATATGTGATCTCGTCGTTTCCTTTCGAAAGAGTAGAAAATTTCACGAAAGAACAAGAAGATTGCTTGTTACGAGGTCAAGTATTGTCTGAACATAATGCACGCTATACGGAAATAATTATTGTTCGTTGACGTCGTGGACGAAACGTTCTTATCTAGAAATATAATAAATACATGTCCGAAATACAATGTGTTCAAACTGATTGCTATGCTGAAATTGTTACATTAAATTGCATAATATTTGATGATTTGAATCGTGTCGCTACTGTCTCACGTTTGGACGAATAATATAAATCAATTTTAATTCGACATGAGTTTGTACGAGTATATCTTGCTAAGATTTATTTTCCAAGTTAAATTTGCTACGAATTTTTGCTACATGAAAATACGGTACGCTCAATTCATCTATATTCTTTACATTTTCAAATATATTTAGCTATGCAAACCGTAACGATAGCAGAAGTTTTGACCATCTTTACTTCTCTTCAGCCAAATTAATTATGAATGAATTTAAAGAAGCCCCGGACGGAACTCGGCAAAAATAACGTTATATATATAACTAATCGCATTGTAGACAGGCATGGTGTGATTCCGTATGAAAAAATAAGACGAGAATGTGGAATAAAATTCTTTGTTTTGGAGAAAACCGAGCTTGAAAATTTGTCAAATATACTTGAACCTGGGTAATTCCAGGCTGGACAGAAATAAATAATGGCAGAAATAAATTCTACAGCCAAGAACAAGTAAAGAGTGTGGAACAAAATACTTCTATTTACGGCTTTATCGCGAAGAAAACAGAGTTTGAACGTGTTTAGTTAAGAATCGGCCTGTTACACATGTATGATAAATTTTCAAATTTATTTTTCTCGGAAACGGAGCGTCTTGTGAAAATATTTCATTTTACAATTTCTACTTACTTTCTTACGTATACTAACCCGCTGTCGATTATTTATTTACTCCTGTCCAATGTGGAATTAGCCAGATTCGAGTATACTTGATAAATTTTCAAACTCGATTTTCTCGAAAATTATGCGTCGGACGAGACAATTATATTCTCTGTTCTGTATTATTATTCTGTGTTCCATATTTTTCTTACTTTCTCATAAAAAATTATCTCACGTCAAACATTATTCGACCACGTTCTGTATAATTAATGTTCAATATTTAAGTCTACCAACAATTGATTAACTGAACGTCGTTTCACAAACTTTTCTTTTCAAAATATCTGACCGAGAAATGGTGTTCTTCTTTTCACGGATGTACTAATTTCTTTGTTTCCGCTCGCCATCTGCTCACGTACATACACGTACGTGTACACGAAGTTGTGTGCGTGTGTAAGATATCATATAGATTAATACTCGTGCGAAGCAGTCTTCCTGTTCAAAAGTGTTATGTCCGCCGTTCAGCTAACGTTTAAAAGTATCCAAGCATTTGCTTATTTTTAACAAAACACAATGTAAATTACAAGTGACAGTACCAGTAATGATTTAGTTATCTAATCGATACTATCGTAATCGCACGTAACATAACGTTACTACGAGTTTGATTTTTACATGTAAATCATTCATCCACTTGCAATGGAAAGATTAGAATTTGTATGATGAAACTTATGAAGGTGTTGCGATATTTTATCATCGATCTATTTAATTTTTAAATTACGGATCAGACGAAGAGATTTTTATAAAACGCTAGGAATACTATGGTAGTTAAACTTATGGGATAAGGACGAAGAATTTTTATTCAATTCTAATAATACTAATAAATTTCCTATAATAAATCATTCGTTCCTAATAAATAGTTTCAAGTGTTAGTTCGTCGTTAGTTTGTAATTCTTGTCTTAAATACTCTTTCTGTATAAAAATCAATGAGTGATAGATAGATAGATAGATAAATAGATAGATAGATAGATAGATAGATAGATAGATAGATAGATAGAGAGATAGAGAGATAGATAGATAGATAGATAGATAGATAGATAGATAAAGAGAGAGAGAGAGAGAGAGAGAGAGAGAGAGAGAGAGAGAGAGAGAGAAAGAAAGAGAAAGCGTCCAAATACTTACGAGCGTCTAGTATACGTAGATTGGTTTCTTTGACTGGCGCTACGCAGGAAGAAAAAATGTAAATGAGTCGTGCGAGACAAAACGTGTTCTTTAATCATTGGCAGCGAAAGGAACGTGTCGGGAAAAAAGTCTGTTGAGACGAATGCGTGGCCGATAGATAAGAAGCATGAACGAACGTGTACGTAGTGCGACGTAGTTGTCGCAGCTCTGTTATCAATAGCTCGGTGCAATCGCACGGGTAATAAATTAGATCCGCTCGTAGAAGAGCAGCGAGCGTTTCTATTACATAGTAGAAAAAGAAAGGAACGTCAGCGTGTCGCGTCGGCTCGGACATGTATATAGTATCGTCTCGATGGAAAAGTTTGGTGTATTTGGTAGGAACGAAGGCGTATCATGGACTGCTGTAAATGCAGAGGCTTGCTCGAATGGCACGTACGAAAGTATTGTATTTCGTGTAGACGTTTGTTCCCCGCGGAACACTGCACCGGTGGCTGGCCGTGTGCACGCTGCACTAAACGTAGCCGTGAGTCGAACTGCGGTGCATGACATAGCCACGCGTTCCTCTATGCTCGTCTATGCTCTACTACTCTACACGCTGTACGCTCTACGCAGAGCGCGGAGAGACGCGTGCACACGGCTGACCGTAGCTGCATGCGTGCGTAACGTGATTCCTTCGTGCACAGCATGGGCCCCATTAGTGGCCCCCAGGTCGTAATAGCGTAATAGCTCGACAGGTTACTAGAAGGTATCGCGAAAACCCATAGCCTCTTTACGATAACTCGCTCCCCTATCGCGATTCGTGTCACCGAATAAATCTCATATTCGCGTATCTTCGTAATGGACGCGAATTTTACCACCGCGTTCATTACCTGCGACTAATTTTTTTTTTTTGCTGTGGCAGCCCCGTCGATAGCTCGGTTGTTCGATTCGAAGAAAATGAAATCGCGTGACTAGGCGTGTTGCTCTCTTGATACGGATGTTCGGTCGCAATAACGATATTGTCACTCGAAATTATAGAAAATTCGATTTGCTTCCTCGATACGCTTTGGCTAAATCGCTTGTTTACCCCTATCAATGGCTTAACCATCATTGTGTCGATCAACGTTATTGTTCGTTTCAACGTTGTTTCAACCGTATGATATGCAAAGTATCACGCGTCAATAACGTACCGAGAAAGGATTTTTCCCCTAACAATCGTGAAACTTGGTAAATAAGTTGGGAAATAAAAAGCATTCGACTGTTGTTTCAATCAATGGGACAACGTATGGGATAATTCTGATTTGTACACCTTTTGCGCGATGTGTACATTAGAGCAAGTTTGTCGGAGTAGTTATTTAAATATTAGAAAGAGTTTCATTGTCTCGATTTTGATTTCATGATTTCGATCTTTATATGATTTTGCAGAATGAAAAGATTCTAAATAACAATGCTTTACAAGATACATATGTAATTACTAATTACGTTTTAAGATATCGTCGTTCGCACAGATATTGTAATGCAGTGCTTAAAAACTCATTTTGAGAGACAAGTAGTTGAGCAAAATTAACAGCGATGCGATAAGAAAGTAACTTTCAACAGTTCTATGTTGGTTACATTCTTAACATTTTACATGACACACATTATTACACACATTACGTTACAGACTACATTTTACAGTTTAAGATGATCGCTTTCCGTCTTACTCTTGCTTATCTTACGTTTATTATTAATTCGAAGAATATTGCATTAGCTGTTTAGTATTGTAGTTTTTCCGATATCGTTTCTTTTTTAGCGCTTGATATGATTAAATATCTATCTTCACTACAATTTGAAATTTAAAACGAATTTAGTAAAATACGTCACCTTATAATATTATACGCGCACTTATCGTCTTTCGTAGAAGAAGTAAGTCTTTTTTTATTTTAGTGAACGATATCTAAATCCCCGATATAGTATGTCTTTTATCAAAGACGAATTCATCAGAGAACAGGTGTCTTATACGTAGTACATATATAATGCTGTAATAAATGTCAGATTTACGATAAATGAAGTATTATTTACAGGCCTATAAAATCGTGCTAGTTATATGTGATAAAATGAATAAGCAGGGGATGACTGCCTTACGTTCGTTATCTATAAACAAAAAGAAAAAACAAAAAAATGAAGAGGCTACGTAAATTTGAAAGATAATATTTGCGAATGATGTAATTTTTAACAGGAGTATAATACGCGCGCCTGTCACATTTACGTAATATATTCTAGTATCTTGTAACCAATATTCGAATAATCCGAAATAAAGATAACATTTTACTCGATTAGATTGCATTGAAAATTTCTAACAATACGTTCGATCACCTTTGGTAATATATGCAAACCAACAAGAATACTAAGACACAAAAGTTTGCAGAGAAGCTCGTAACTAATTAATCGAGACAACAATATCCCAGGTATTTTTAAGAAAATGATGCAATGAGTAATAGCTGTAACAAGTTCAAAAACTTTGTACGAATGTTTACTTGTCATTCATCTTTAGTTTGTCAATTTCTTAGAACTCTCGCAATAAACAAAGGCGTACCTTAATTGTCATAGAACGTGTATAAAATTGCCAAGGAAGGAAACCAGATTAAACAAAAGAGACTGATCAGTTTCGTGAATTACTGAGAACAGAGTAATAGGACGCTTCAAATTATTTTATTTGAAGAAGAAGAATTTCCTTTATCGAGGGACCAAAATTTAATACTTTTAAATTAACCAATATCTTGTTTTACGTAATGAGTAACTGTTGTTTCACACATTTTTCAAGAACGAACGTATTAACGTAACGAAATTAAAATTGCATCCATTCTTCTTAATTTCATTCATAAGATAACAAGATTGTATCTTTTTTCATCAAAAGTGTTGTTTCGCGTACTGTATGCATATTTATGATATTTTATACAAATATTTCTTTAATAAATATTTATAATATTGTATATACGTGCGCGCGTGTTATAATTTAAGTAAACGTGCATAATTACGTATTAGCAACATCGAAAGTACTATGCGTTACTACCTTACAATTAGTTAATTAAAATTGTAGCGTTGTACGTGGCGATACAACTTGAGACTAGAAAAGGATAACAAGAACGTGCTTGAGTAATTTTGAACGGGTTTCGAGCAACAGTACTCTCTTGAAATGAAATCGTAATTGGATACTCGCATCGCTGCAATTACTTCGTCTTTTTCTGAATTCGTTGCCCTAGAATATCTGTACCCTAAATACAGCTCTCATCATTTATTTTTTCTTTCTTCTTTTTACCTCGATAAAACTTAGCAGGGAACGGTATGATTTCTGTTTGCGGTTCTACCTGCCGGAAAGGTTGACATTTTTTGTGGACACCATCGCGAAAAAGGTGCTTCATCTTGTGGCGAAAATATTTGCTCTAGGCCAACACAGTTGGCTAGAGGGGCCGAAAGCAAAACCGGAAGTTTGTGACAGTCGAAACACAATTTCAATTTCGCTTGTTTGCCATCCGTTCGTTGATATAAATTCGGCAAATAATATTTTCTCTGTAATAGAATTTTCGCACGTTCGTTTCGTATTCGTTTACCCGAACAAGAAATTCGATGAATTTTAATGATTTCCCCCGAACAATTTTATCGTCTACTTATACACTCTTGAATAAAACGAAGTTTCCTTAATCATACGTAATCGTTCAGTATTCTTACAAAAAATAATCCAAAGTAAGAGTAGTGTTATCGCTTGAAGACCTGTAAGTCGTTACATTTGGCCTTTTATCGGGAATTCTTAATTTACATTCTCAAAAAAAAAAAAAAAAAAAAAAAAAGAAAGAAAAAAGAAAAAAATTATATTAATGCCTGTTTTTTCTATAGAAAAAAAAAACGTTGGTAGCAGATGCTCTTTGTATTTTTTATTATGAGATACGTACAGCTTGTAATCTTATAAAATAAAAAAAAGGAATGGTTTCATAATGCTTTAAACAATTGGCTTGCAAACTTAATCGAATTTAGTCTTTTCAATACTATTATATTGCAATTTGTTATCGTCTAGCAACAATTCATATGACGTTGTATTTCAATTGTTTAAACACGTAGAGACGTGGATAAACTAATTGTAGGTAGACTTTATCAGGATTTTTCAATCGATGGAAACGCAAACACTTCAACATTTCAAAACAAAGGAAAATGAACTTACACGTACAGCACTATCAAAATAAACCTACCAAGTATCGATGTTTCCTTTCCTTTTCTTTTTTTCTTTTTTTAACTTTTTAATAAAACATCTAATGATCCATATTTACGCATTAAACATAACAAAGAAGGTTTGCTCAGGAAAAAATACTGGAACATTTTGTATTCACCATGAATTTTTGTTGGGAAGAAGTATTACAGGAATAGAGAAAGCTGTTAATTAGATGCTTGAAGAACTGTTAAATCTATTGACAGCGCGTTGATGTTTGCGAATGGTCACGTTAGCTAAAATCATACTGAATACACAAACAAGGATTTCTTGTTTCTTGGAATCAGCGTTATGATATGGCGACGATTACTTTAGGCAATGAAGAAATAAACGTCGTTATTGGCCTAAAACGTTCGCTATAATCGCCTAATCACTGCTAACTATGAAGAGGAAAATGTTATAGAAATAGCGTCGTATTCACCTTCATTTGTTTGTTACAAATAATCGGGCGCAGCGTGAACGACAGGAAATTTCTTGATAACGACAAGATAAAGAAATTATTATCGAAAACAGTGCTGTTACCATCGATCACAATTATTGTAGGAAATAATACAAAGTGACGACAATGATAATTGTAAGGAAAAGAAATTATTTTCCAAAGAATTATCACATCCTATGCAACAAATAAAATCAAGACGCATACATACAAATGCGATAATTGTAAAAGAAGAAATAATTTTTCAAAGGATTATTACACTTTATTCAATGAATAAATTTGAGCCACAGATCACGATAAATGTTAGAGGATTGTTACGTTTCTTGATAACGTGGAAAAGTTGAATGGAAGTAAGAATCAAACAGTTCAGCAAGCGATAGTTTAGGAGCAAGTAAATCCCTTAGAGTTAAAATGTTTTGTATTCGTTTGCACAGACGTATAAATGTATTTATATTACGATACGTTGTCTAAAATATTTTCCAAGTTTATTTTCTTCTCAATCCCCAGAAATATTTCCAAGAAAACGTAATACCCAAAGGTTACAAGCCCGATCGGATGGTATAACAAAATTTTATCTTTTAAATTTAAATGTAAAATAGCATGTACACGATGCACTGGTACCTTAAAGAATTTAAGCTCTTTATCCGTATATAAATTTTCCATTTACATATGCAGGTGGTATTCTTCTTTCAGAGTCTGTTAGCAAATCGGGTATCTTCGAAAATATTTGAAAGTATCTCCGTTTGTTGAAGTTAGTTGCAACTTTATATGTTATAATCGGTTTATTTTTGACTACCTAACAGGTCGGGTTGCGCTACGTACTCGGATGTAACTGCTTGCAGTCTTCAATGACAAATACATATTTTCTTTTTTTTAGAGAAATTGATAAAATAGATTTACATTTAATTGTTTTGTTATAGCACGATTATTTATTCTTGCGCCTTACTATAACGCATTTAATTACAAAGTACAGCGTTTGTTACACGATCGTACAAGTACTTGCATGACTTTGTTAATTTCATATAGAAACGTACTTGAAGATAGAGAGTGATGTTAATAATTTGGTGAGACTTTCACATATTCGATTATTTTCCAAGATTTACCTCGGATATAAACAGTACGATTGAACGTATTTGGAAATAAAAGAATTACAGAATACTAATTAGAACTAATTTTTTACAAATATGGCTCTCTTCGTTCACAATGATAACATTAAGAACAAAGAATAATGGTGCTGATGGAAAATTTTTGTACTAAGATATGATCTAGAGTCATAGCAAAACTCTGCTTACTATATTTTATAGTTAAGTCTGAAGAACTTTGAGGCACGTATTGTCGTTATCGCATTTGGCTTTCTAGTTCCTAGATATACTTTTACGTACGTTTGTCATAAACTTTTCTTTCTTTATGAGCCATTAAATTCTGCAATGTGCATTCTACAAAAAATCTGTACCTAGAAATATCGGATGCTGTAGAGATATATGATACTGTGAGAGGAAGAAACAAATTTTTTATTTTACATAAATAATTTGTTAGTTAACGTTTTTAAATATATATATATTTATATATAGATAGCTATTTAAAAACGTTAACTAACAAATATATATATATATATATATATATATATATATATATATATATATATATAAATAACGTAAAAGAATTATTACTAGACTGCGGATTCTTATGCACTTGTAAGAAATTTGAAAGTGCAACATTGCACAGGATGTAGATAATATGAAACGATATGTAATATATCGAAAGTGTAACGCTTCCTGTATTATTTGATAGGTCAAGAAATATTCTACGGAGATTCTGTCGATTTCATTATATTCTCAAAAACATAAATTTATATAAAAATTCGCGCTCCATTTATTACTTGTTAAACAATTCGAAGTTACCTTGATATCGTATGTACATGCATAATTTTTGTACAAAATACTGTAGAAAAATTTACATGACCTTGAAAATTATTGTAAGTATGGTCAAATTTACATAGCAATTTATCTAACGAGTATAATTATTAACGATTACAAAAATAGGTATTTTATTAAAACGTGCATAGAGCTTAGTCAGTAGTCGTAATACAAATTTGAGTAATTCTTATGAATCTCATCTTCCTTCGTTATTAAGGTATTATACATACGTAATATGCCGTATAGATTAGTATTCTCCATGAGAGAAGTCCATGCTTACGTGGGTGTGCCTCTGTGGTCTCCACTCCCTTTGTGTCGTTCTAAGAGATAAAAAGAAGTTCAGGAAGAAATCAACAGATTTAACACGACCTTCTTATTTTTGTCTTTTATCTCGTTATTAAAACAAAAGACAGATAAAAAGTTTACGTCGGTCACGTGTGTTCCTATATACCATGCCATTGCATGAGATGCGAAGTTGGAAAAGTTCTTTAATTAGAAGCTCCAAAGTTTAAGTTGGCTAGCATTCTGCGTATTTCTAAAAACTACACACGTTAATGTTTTTAGTTGTGCACGAGTTACAGAAAAACAGCAACTTTTTCATTGCTGCTAAGATGCAAGCAGAATGAACAACTTTTATTAATATATAAGCGTACTATACAGGATATCACGCGACGTTTCTCTACATACTCTGCTAAATACGTACTATAGGTAAGAGTAAGATGAAAATGTTGTGTAAACGCAGGAACATAAAAGTTTTATTAAAAGATTATGATAAAAAATATAGAGCGTGAAGAGAACAAGAAAAAAAAGGAAGGTAAAGCAATTATGGATTTTTCTAACGTAACACGGGACAGGATATACATAGAAAAATGACATTCCTTTTTTCATATAGATTTGCCGAGTCAAGTATATATTGAGTAACAAATTGGCTTATTGAATAAATTCAGTTGATGTTATATTACATAGATGTACGTATATGTATGTACGTTTTCGCATTTCCAAGTGTTATTCGCGTGTGTCGATACAATCCTATGATCAATACCGAATTTATTGAATTTATTTAACACATGCCAACAATTACATTAGTAAATCTAACTTACATTGATGCATAAAAAGCCATCGTTTAGCTATGTTTCATTTTTGTTCTTGTTGTTTATAGGTACTCTTCAAAATACCTGAAAAACAGAGAAAATCATGATAAGAGCGTTTATCTTCATTTTCTCTGTATATGATAGACGGTGATGCCACTTTTCTGGCTCCTAATGAATTTTCCAAGCGATTTATGATCTTTTCTTTATGCAAAATCATTTATCTTCATGTCATTTTCAGCTGTAGAACACGGTAGCGAAGATAATTTATGAAATGTCATTCTACATATTGCAGATAGTATTGGACATTATTTTATAGCTTTACTCCTTTAAAATAAACATTAAATCCCATCATTAATTAAATATTAATTAATATTTTTGCATTATTATTTATTTATTTTTCATTATTTATTATTTATTTTTCTTTTTTCGTTTAAATGAATTAGCTTACGAGGTAGTGTATGATAATGTAGTAATATTAATATTATTTCATTCTACAGGTTATCGTAATATTATTATACTTATAGAATACTCGAAAAATAAATAATCCTGCGATTCGAAAACAAAGGACAAAATATCTTAATTGACAACGAGACGGAAAAAGTGGTATTGAAATTTAGTTGATCACATAATCTCAACGTCTATAAGTGAATTGGCTAATGGCATACTGAGCAAAAAAGGTCAGACACACTCTTATATTATATTATTTCCATTTGTAATGTGCCCATTTGTTACTTTTTCTACTAATGTCAATCTTCAACGCTTTTTAAATATCTTTCCTTGCAAGTACTGCATTGTTTTGTAGAGGACAATTACTAAGAAGTATTTATTCATAAATATAACAACAAAATTGAAGATATGCTTGTCGTGTTTTCTGAGAAACAACAAATGAGAACAAATGAGAAATAAAGAAATTAGTCAATGGTAGTAGTACTTAAAAAAAAGTTCTAGAAAATACTAAAAACTTACCTCGAAGCTAAAAAACGTAATTCCCTATCGCTATCTTGCACAAAATGGTAGCAGCTGGAAGCTACGTATGAATATGTAGTAATGGAGCTACGAATATATCTTTTCCATGGGAAGATCTGTCATGTTTCAGATAATTGTAGTGTCTTCTTGTTCAATATGTGTCCCTTTCACTTCCCATTTATTCTACCACAAAAACCGTTCCAATAAATTTTGAGATACGTAAATGTCTTATGCTCGTATATTAATTAGAATCCGTATTCGTGTATTTTCGTTACAATTAAAAAGATTCTTTTAAGATATTACGTATATAAATTATAAGGAATATAATTTTAATTAAAAGCAAACGTTGGCTGATGCAGGATAATTATGGAACAGAGGAAAGTCGTTAGAACGAAGAATAAAATATAAGCATAGTTAAGAATTGACTGGCGATGAACGTGATGAACGTTTTATCTTAATGTTTTTTTTGTCGTATATTTTTGATTTTCCCGAAGAGGTGTCCCTAATAAATTGGAAGCTTTCCAACTAACTAGTTTGTGATTCCAAGTTGTGAGTCACCCGTAGAAATTGTAGGCTAAAAATTCTGAACACGTAGATCGGCCTGCGTTTGCTAGTTGATACGAAATTGAAGAACAATCGATGAAAGACACGGCCGATAAAATGAATGAAACGAAATCGAATTTGAAGCTTGATCTCGTAGCTGCTGCTTCGATGATCCGCTTGTTTCCTCTAATCGAATTTTCTTGCAAATTACAAATCAATGAAATCCAATGTTCCGTCCACTACGTCGGATTTTTTGCGAATTAAAGAAATCGCCACAGACTTGTTTCGTTTCTCAGGTTACTCAAATCCGTATCGTCATTGCGCGGGATCGATTGACGTTGTTTATACATATCGATCTTCCAAGAAATGCCAACGAAAAGAAAATTCGAGCGACGAGGTCAAATCTTCCCGAACGTTACCAATGCCATTTCGTTGCGCAATCTGAACCGTTCGTTCGTTGATTTCGCAGGTCGATGTATTACCGCGGTAGTCATATTCTTTTCTCGTAAATCTAACACAATGTTTGAATGTTTAGTTTTCAAATTTTCGCTCGTAGAGAAAACATGAATGGTGAAAAGGGAAATTAAAATTGAACGAGGGATATCAAATCAAGCATTGCCATTAAGAATATGGCTGATTCGGGTTAAACGGGAAAGGCTGGTTGTGCTTGCAGACTTACCGAGAGCTTACGCACGCACACGACTTTCGAGCGAGTTTAATATAGACACGCGTCGTGCCGCGTTCTCCTCTTGCATACCGAAAGTGGACCTCGACAACGAACCACTACGATTCTTGCTCGCTTCGTCCGCGCTACGTGAACGCGTTTATTTTTCTCTTGTCGATACCGTCAAGCCAGACGGTACGTCGGCGTGGAATTGAAACGGCAGATGCTTCGGTTCAACGTTACGCCACGCTCAAAATTCAACGCGCGTTGGAAAATTCCTTTTCTTCGTTTCAACTCGGTAACAATTTGCATAACGCGTTTATGAAGGTTAGATTTATTCCTATTGTTCTTTCTCGTCTCTTTTCCTAATATGAAATTACGTACTCGGTAAAAATGTCGTGCTAACGTCCAAAATTGTTCGACACATGTACTTTCGGTCCATACGTTACGTAGCGATCGGATTTGAATATGTATAATATACAGGCGAGTTCGAAACAAGGTTAGTTAGCTGTTCTTCTTTCTCGTTCGTTGTAAGTTTTAATGCCAGAGCTTTGTTGAAATTAACGGAGCTGACTGAAATAAGAGCAACGTATTATATTATCCTTGTCGATTTTTTATTTTTTCCATTGTAACTATGGTTTAATTCAAGCGCCAATTTCATCGTTTCCTAGGTTCGAAATTCTTTACTTTGAAAACAAATATTTTGTGCGATAGAGAAGCCGAATTATTAATTAAATTTCTGTACTCTCTGTTTTCGATTATCGATTTTCCATTATCGAGACGGTGACAGTGGACAAAAGGCAAGGACATGCGAATTCGAATATCTGAAATGCTATTAATATAATTGATTCGTTACATGAAAACAGAAATTGATAAATCAATGGTATAAAGTAGATACGCATAAAATTTGCTAGTAATTGCCATGTGACAAGTTCTCGGCAAAAATTATTTTGTCCAAAACTTTCCACTTTTCGACCGACTTGTGTTTCGATTATGTTGATGAAGTTGGATTTCAATCTACAGGTTCCGACGTATCTTTTAGTTTACTTTTTTCTTACGATGATCTCGCATACATATAGTGAATGATTAACTGTTTCTGATTATAGCGATAATTACAACAAGATGATTCCATTTTGTATATTCATGTATAATTTTAATATTATCCATATTGCAGCAGGATATTTGATTGATAAAAGTTCTGTATTATGAATTTTGTTTATGAATATGGCTTAGTCATTTATTCTACATCTTTTTATTCTTCTTTTGCAATAATATTTATGTAGTTATACTAGGATCTTGATACGAGATTAAAGTTAGTGTTTCGACTGAAGGAAGCATTACTGTTCTTTTATGGTAATATGCGCTTTTTCATTGCCAGCTCAGTGAGAAGCAATCCAGATAATAATCGTGTTCTTGTTAATATTGGCGAATGGTTTATAATTTTGTTTTATGTTATTTCCATAGTTTTATATCTATCGGTTCTATTTAGATCTGGTAATACTTTGATCGCGCTTCTAAAATCCAAATACATGATTCAGAGAAACTTCCAGCTTAGGAAGCTGCATTTAAGAGGAAATGATCGAGCAGTTTGTTTCAACTTTTTAAGACTTAACGTGCACTTCCTGCGCGTCAAACGCGATAGAGTATACATTCTTTTCTTCTTTTCCCAAATGTAAATATACCATTTTTTATATTTACTATTAAGTTTCTTGAGTATTGTCATGTTTGAAAAGCGACTTGCAATCACTGACTCGTGAAATTACTTACGGTTTTGTGGTTTATTACCCGCCGGTTTGATATTTTAATTTAATCGAGAAGAGCTGGAGAGATCGAATTTGAAACCGATCGTAATATATTAAATTTATAAATCAGGGGGCAGTCGAATTATCGCGTAAATCACGAAGTGCAAGCCGATATTCGATAATGATACTGCGATGTTGCAAAACGTCTGCCTGTCGGCGTTAACTATCACTGACTGTTGTGCCGTGCACATTCGTCGTTCGGTAATTACAATTTCTGTACTTGTACTTGTTCGCGTGTGGAAGTTCCACGTCCTCTCACGCGTATCAAAAATTTCCGAAAATGAACGATTTGTCGAACGAAATTATAATATCAAGCTTCGTATTTCCATACATTTATCTCTGCGAGTTTCTCTGTGAGAAGAAAAAGATAATACCGCGTAATTATTCGAAAGTATCAGGCTTCGAATCGTTAAAAACGATTTTATTGAAACTTAAATTATCGCTTAAATCTGTTACGTCCAACAGTATCTTTCTCGTAAATCGATATCAAGTTACTAGATTTCTCTTTATATCAGTTACTATTTTAGTTGTATTTTATGCGACTTATGTTCGTTAAAGAACCTCGAAAACTCAGAGGTGAACTTGTTATTCCGCATATGCTATAACTGTGATTTGATAAGAGCTGATTGTGAGTTTAGTAGGAATCTGAAGGACGTGCGTTGAAAGTCCATGCTAAGAACATTTAGAATACTAATTGTTGGCTTGAATGAAAATTCCATCGCTACGTGCACCAATGCGGCCACGTATTTCCTCGACTACAACGACTCTTCTACCAATGGATTCAACTTGTAAATCGCCGCGATAACTCCAATACACCTTCGTACACATACGTATACTCGTGTAATGTGTACGGCACAGTAAACAGAAATTTGTTACGTTTACTTCCGAGAAAATATTTTCCTGCTACTTCTTATTTTCTTGCTAAGGTCTCTTTATTTTATCTATCGTAACTTTCCATTTCGCATTTACCAGTCATATTCTACAGCCGTGTTTACAAGAATATTTTTCACGCATATATAAGTATTAATTTTACATAATTATGTAACACACGCGTATTGTTTTGATGACAGCAATATATAATGTATTAGAAAATATAGTTCAATAAACATTATAGATGCTTTGCCGATATCATAATATGCGTATGTTATGTCGATAGAGGGAGTACAGAAAAACATAAAAATTCTTTCTTCCATTGTTCGAGCACTTAAACGTTTCTCGACATATTATAGTACTCTTCGTTAAACAATACACTTTTCGGATATCATCGTTAAAATGAATAAAAGATACATTTTTTAAGAAGTTCATTTCGAATTTTCTGTAATTCTATTTTTAATATTTCCAAAAGCTAATGTTCCATTTTATTTCCCTCCACTTTCCTCGCCTGCAATTCTCATACGGATGCTGTCGAAGTTAGATCAGAGCTTTACTTGATATAGCACTTAGACTATAGTAGTACTATAATAGCACTTAGTAGATTCCGTTACATACAAGCGTGAAAACATTCGCTAAAAATATTTACATCAGAATTTCTATATTTCTGAAAACTTGTTTCAACAAAACTAGTAACACAGTCATCTAGGACTTATTACACGGTGCGTTGCGCGTCGCGAAATTCGAAAAACCAAACTTTGTCTTAATCTTAAACACACGATACCTTGTACAAATACAACCAATGATTTATATATTTACCCGAATGTATCGCTTGTACATGGAAACTATTACACTGGTGGAAAGTCGGCTACGCACCGAGAATATGTGCGTTGAAAGATATACAACGTTAATACGGCAACGTAAGTACGTAAGTGTTACATACCTACGTGAAATGAGCTTGTATGTATGTAACGAATATCTTGGCGCCACATTTCCGTAAGTTGACGACGACGCCGCTCCGGATCACCGGTAGGCCGTTGTGATAACTCTCGTGTCAGACAGTCAACGATTATACATATAGACAAAAAAAAAAGCATTCTCACAGCAAGCCATATAACATACGCACTGTCTTGCCGACAGCAGCCATTTACTAAGTGAGAACCAGACGAACCGTGCCATTACTCTTATTTCAATTGCAACTTGTAATACACAGTATTAGATCTCTTTCCACGTATTACCCAACATTGGAAAAAGTCAGAGGAACTTATATGATGACTGTATCTTTACGAGCTATGAAAATCAGATCGTAAAGTTTCAAACGCTTTTAAAAGAAACGTCTTGCGTTCTGTCGAATTTATCGTAAATATGTAAAACGTAAGGTATATGTGACACGTTATGCATTAAGACCTATATATTACGAGTATTATCACATTCGTAGTTACTAATGTAGAGTTGTCTTTTCATAAACTATAGCTACTCGCCACTGACGTAAGGATGTGTTTTCTTCTCTCTCTCTCTTTACGTCATTTTTTAATAAGAAAGCAGCAATCTATATGAAAACTGTGTGCACGAAATCAGAAATAAGAAACTTAAAAATTGTGTTCACAAGAGTTTATTATGGCAGTTTAATATTATCTAAGTTTTTGTTTAAATGTGGAATAACAAGTACACGTACGAGTATGATTACACGACAGGTTAGACTTTATGTTTCACGTTCCTTTGTTTACGAAAGAGGCGTGCGATAATCAACATTCATAAACAGATGTTCAAATTTGTAGAAATGTACGTTTCCTAGATGCGTCTAAAATTACATAAATAATTAATTGTTGAAGCGTTTCTTAATTTTGAATTAGATTATAACGTATGTTGTGGATGATTTAATACGTTCATGTTTTGTCACATAGTCTTTAGCATCACTGAGGAAAGACGTAGTGTCGTAAAATTTATCAAATCTTTTACAAAGAACTTTGTATTAATCCATTTTTGTAGCTTTATTCGTTAGCTTTCTACATTTGTTAAATTATGCTTCCAAAGTTTAGATTTTAGTTTTGCTCAAACGTAGCTAGTAGGATCAAAATCAAGCGACTAGAGAAATGTTTTTAGCAATTTTATATTTATGTATATATTTTATAATTTTATATTATATATATTAGCAATTATATATATATACAAACAGACGATTCTTGCATTAAATATACATCAACAGCGATTTACGTAATTGAAACAAGCGATATTTCTTTTTCGATTGTGATTAGAAAAAGATGTTAGTGGAATCTTTAGAATTATATCTTCCCTTTAAAATTGCAATGTCTACTTACATGGTTTTTACAGCTGCAACACTGCTTTGTAGACAGAAATATATATATGATGATACAAGCGGAAAGGGGGTGATTCTACGCGAAAAAAGAAGTCGAAAATATAGAATAAAAATTTTTCGTTTTTTT